>JAUZNK010090570.1:0-12877 GCA_035046665.1 Euphysa ruthae | reverse complement strand
GTTTGTATGCGGACGTGGATGTGTAATACCTGAGTTGCTACTTTAAAAAAAACATAATTTCAATGAATGCGCACATATGATATTATGTCACTTTGTTTTTTTGTTTTTCTCTTTAGACTGTTAAGAAGATATATTCAATAGGTCATACACTGTGTGGACTGATGAAAGTAAAAACGCATTTGCAAGTGTTTTCGCGGGTTATATTAAGGTTAACCATGGATATCCAAGTATGTATATTAATTTAAATTATCTAAATGTAGCTGATCTCCAATACTACTTTTCTTTTATTTGTAAGAGCAGATTATTTCAGAGAATAGGAAGTTGCAGATCCACTAGTTTTTTACGAGTTACATGCTAATTAATTTTTTCTTTCCATTTTCTTCCCAAAATAGCACCCGGTGGTCTTGAAAGAATTTTTATAATTTGCTTCAGCACATAATCTGAACTAAGCGAAAGTCAGGACTCGAATAGTTAATTTTCTGAAAGGATAGAGCAAAGTCGATCCTAAAAGTTAAAATAAATATTGATATTGATTGATATATTCGATTATGTTGGTTTTTTGTTCGTTTTTATAGTAATTAATGAGCACTGCTGTCCTTAATTTTGTGTAAATTTTTTTTTCGTATGGTAAAGTTATTTGGATGGCCAAATGATCTTCAATGATAAACTCACTAATTCGAGAAAAACACAACAGTATATTGAAGAATATGCGAGGTTAATCTCAATTGATGTTTTCTTTTACATACTATAAAACTCGCACTAGAGATGTCACCTTATATATTGCTCGCTTTTGAGGTTGAGCGTAATCGAGTCCTCTGTTCTTCCTGCAGTTGGTTAGGCGAGACTCAAATCGAACGCAATTGTTCGAGAATGCTCTTCTCCGAAAATTCGTTACCACAAGTGGTATGAATTGCGAAACGTCAGTCTAATTCCAACAATAAAATTGCAACGATAAAAACGTTTGTTTTCACTACTTTTTTATACAAGCATGTATATATATATATATTACATTCTTGAATATATAAACATTTTTGTTTTTTTTTGATTTTATGAAACTACGCTCTAAAATTCCAGTACGCCGTGAGACTAAGATCTTCTCTTCATTTCACGCCTTACCTGGTTCGTCTAGGTACAATATTATCCATTTGAAATTATTGCTCATGAAGTTTATATTATATGATATCACAAACTTACTGATGTTGTAAGGTACGATTGAGGCTGTTTTTTTTTAAATTTTTAAATGTTTATGGTCTTTCCATGTGAAGTTCTTCATTCAATTAATCGGAGATTTATAACCAGTACACTGGCTCAAAAATTCATAGTTGTTGTTTGTTTGTTGAAATAATTGGCCCCCACAATTTTTTCCGTGCTGTACTGTGATTCAAATCAATTCAGTTTCTTTACTTATCGTCAAACTATAACATCGTTGTAATCGGTTAGAATATTAATTTAAGGTAGTAATAGATAATATGACATTCCAACAAAATTTTAAAAACTATAAAACACTCAATACTTTCGTGTAGGAATTTTATCTTTAGAGTCTTTAAGACGAAAAAATCATTCAATAAAAAAAGATCTTGAACTAGTTTAGGATTTATGTGATGAAAAGTCTTATATATTTCAGTCATGAGTAACTGAAAATGTCTTCTGTGCACACTAAAACTTTCAAATAGTTGTCAGCGATTAGGCCTGTTATTAAAGTACGCCATGTCTAGTCATAGTCCTATTAATATTCAATAGAAGTAAACCTCAGTCTTGCGATCTCTTTGTTTGAATTTTAAATTCCGTAAATGTTCATTAAGCGATAAAAGTAGAGGCAAAGGAAACGTTTTGCGAATATATCAATACTAGTGAGTGACTTTGAAAACAGTAAAAAAAAGTTTTATTTTCTACTATTTCTTATGATATTTTTTTAAACTAACAACAACAACATGCCTGGAATGAACTGTGTTCCCAGGACGGGAAATGTGTCACTCCCTGGTAAAGGCAATAGAATGATTTCATAGCACCCACCGGTGGTCCACTCATTTTTTTTTCGTATTGACGACAACAACTGTCAAATAATACCGGAAAATGTTTTATATTTAGCGATAAATTTTGAAATGTCTGAATTTAAGTCAATATTACGTAACTTGTTATTTCAGTACAGCTTAAACTCAAAGTAAAATAGCACAATTTCTTTTGAGTTTCACGTAAGCCAAGTTTTATTCAGAAATGGAAACATACCATGAACAAAAATAAAGCCAGGATAAAAGTTCATAACTTATTCGATAAAATTGTGTAACCGCATTAAACAAAATTTTAACCCAAGTGTTGCTATTTTAACATACCTACACAATTTCTGAACAGTTTTGGGATGAAATAAAAAATAAAAATAAATAAATAAACAAAATTGAATGAGAAAAGAATCTATTTTATACATTACATGGATAGATGTTTTCCTAACTTAGATAGTAAATTACAAGCTCGTAAATGCACATCAAGTAAAATATAAAATATCAAAAGATATCTAAATGAACCAAGAACAAATGTAAATACTTGCATGAAAATAATCTTTAACAAAGAAAGGTGCAAATAACTTATTGAGTTAGCAGTCAACAGATCAAAATTTCCTTTTCACCAAGCGGGATTCCAACTAAGAGCAAATTGAATAAAAAATCTTTTCTTGACAATAAAAACAATCAGAGTTTAGAAATAACTCAACTATTAAATAAAAAGTAACTGCATCTTAGTGATCGTCACAAAACAAATTAGAGCATTCGTAAGGATCCAAGCGTTTCCTCGCTCACTTTAACAGCGGTATTATTATGTTTGCAATCACAGTCGAATAAATGAAATTGAGTAAGTATAGTAGGGGGGTTAGAAAATTAAAAACAGCTGGAATATAACCCACTTCAGATAAATATATACAACTTTTTTGTAATTTCATTGAAACGGGGAATCCAAAAATGGGGAATCCAAAAAATATTACGTTTGATCAAGAAAATTACGGAAAGACGGTCAAAATTTAGATTGAAAATCTGCAATTTTTTCATTTTGGTTTTATGGACTACCTCCGCGCAGTTAAACCAAAGCATGATAATTACAAACTAAACCCCAACCCTCTCCTGAAACATTAAAAATGAAATTTATATCACTAAAAACAAAGTTGCTAGGGAATTTTCTGTGAAGGTAGCCTTTTTTTTTGGCAAATTATTGTGTTGGATTAAGAGATCATTTCCACGAATCACTGACGTCAACCATCGAGGTAATGATATTTTGGTTTACTTTTTGCGTCTTTTTCATATATCTTCATTAATATCAACTAATGCAAATAAAACTTCCAAATATATTCTATGACAGCATGCTTTTATGACCTGTTGGTGCCTCCCATGATTTATTCAACGTGTAATACAAATGAATTTAAGGCTTGACTATAACGCGCCGGTAAATAGTTGATGCTATATATAATCGGATATCATTAGAAATGAACTGTTGATGGTACATATTTGTTTATAATGAAATATATTGTACTACGTGTGATGACTTCGAAATTACTTTGTCTATATGGCTGGTTGAATGCTTGAAATAAAGATTAGACTGATCTGCAATACATGTACAGAGTTCCTTAGTTATCAAAAATTAAAATATTTATAATGGTCACTATTATTTATTTCACCGGCTAGCGGCTAGGTATATTTGTCGATCACCTCCAAAACTAAATCAATTAATTCCTACTACTGGGGGCTCATCCTCCCATAACGCATTTTCAAATTTACTAGCTTTCTTCTTCTTGTGTAAGCACTGCTCTCTAAAGGGAGGTTTAGATCTTCTTCTTGTGTAAGCCCTGCTCTCTAAAGGGAGGTTTAGATCTTAAAGCAGCAATTTGGAAGCTGAGGAGTCTCAAAAATGTCATTGTTTTCTTCTGCCTCAACTAATTCGCCTTAAAAATCTAAATTATAATTGTCCAAAATAATTAAGTCATCCATTTCTGAATCAATTACGAACTTTTCTTCATAACCAGAAGAGGAATCATTCAAGGATGAAAGATCTGAATCATTATTTCAGGTCATAATCTGTGACTTCTTCTACAGAATTTTTTCACCGCCATTTTTAGTTTTTTTAAAAATGCAATAATTGCTGACAAATTTCTCGGTAGAAAAAGTCCGAATTGGAAGGGCGGAAGGGCGGAAGGGCGGAAGGGCGGAAGGGCGGAAGGGTGTTAGGCCAATATTAACCAAACACAGAGGCTCTAATCCTTGATGCGTATTTTTACGGCAATACCGATATTGTGAAAAACAGGATTGTCATATTATTACGGCAGTTACGCTTAAAGTGTTACTTGAAGATACGATATTGTTAGAGGCATGTTTTCCCGTTGATATAAAGATTGGAATGGTGAATGGTTCAATTAAATTAAATTAATTGTGTTCTTTGTTAAAAGTTTTAAACGAATTTTGCGGACACTTTTAAATTGTGTAGCGTTCATGGACTGTTAAATTCACATGAAGATGCTATATTCCACAGATGCTCTTTGAAGGAAGTGTCCTGTTTACTTTATATATGTTTACTCCGTTTATTACACCATGAATACACGAATAACAAAACAAGAGCAGCACCACTGTTTTTACACCAAAGTAATAATTACTAAACAAGAACAACACCTCCATGTATTACACCAAAGAAAAAATAACTAAACAAGAAACACACTTCCATTTGTTACATCAAAAATATAGATAGATACTAACAAGAGCAGTAACTACGCTTGTTACATCAAAGAATTAACTACTAAACAAGAAAATTACCTCCGTATATTACACCAAATATCGAAAAAAACAAGAGCAGCCCCTTTTTGTGTTTATTACTCCAAAGTAAGAATTACTAAACACCAACAGTACCTCCGATTATTACAACAAAGATATAAATACTAAACAAAAACAGTAACTACGCTTGTTACACCAAAGAATGAACTACTAAACAAGAACATTTCCTACGTTTATTACACCAAATATCGAAAAAAGAAACAAAGAGTAACAATTTTTTCTGTTTATAGTAAGAAATAGTCAAAGTAAGAAATACTAAACAAGAACAGCACTTCCAAATAATGAATTACTAAACAAGAAAAGCACCTCACACGAAAAAAAGATATACTAAATAGGAACAGTACCTCCATTCATTACACCACCGAAAGAATTAGTAAACAGGAACAGTACCTCCGGTTATAACACCAAAGGAAGAGTTACTAAACAAGAACAGTACCTCCATTCATTACACCACTGAAAGAATTAGTAAACAGGAACAGGTCCTCCGGTTATAACACCAAAGGAAGAGTTACTAAACAAGAACAGCACCTCCGTTTATTAAACCGAAGAAAGAATTACGAACAAGAAAAGTATCACTGTTTATTACACCAAAAATAGATTTAATGCACACGAACGGCAATTCTGTTTAATACACCAAAGAATAAATTACTAAATATGAACAGAATTTCTGTTTATTGCACTAAAGAAAACTTATCCTTGAATCTCGGATCGTAAATAATCTGTGCATACTGAACTTGTCACTAGTAACAAATACGATTCCTTACTGGTTGAAGATGCTATAGCTAATCTTTAAAAGAAAAAAGTACATAAAAATAAACATCCTTCGAATGGCAATAAATCATCTGATGTTCATAATTTAAATTTTTTTGGTTTTATTGGTGGATCAGTTATTATAAGATTGTTTTCTTGCGAAATTATTAAAAATCTTGATGATAATCAATCGTGCAACTAATTTTGCTCATACCCTGGTGCTACGTCTAATGTAAGATTTTTTAAAGCCTCGTTATAAACAATAAATCTCGTTCTACACTGTGGTTCGGATAATGTTAAAAAAAATGTTACTCCCGAAGATTTAGCTGATAAAATATTAAAGGCAGATACTAAAATCGTTATGGTGTCTGCCATTGTTCTACGTTGCGATAACCTAAATTTGAAAGCTTATGGAATTTATAATATGTTAAAACTTATCGCCAATTCGATCTACCTTAATAAAATTTCATAATGATAACATTTTCCCCAGCAAGCACTTAAGAAAAGTAATGTTTACACAAATATCTCTGCAACTAATATTTTGATAAAAATTTTTTTCTGTTTTTGAACTGATTTACTAACTTCACTTTTACCTAAAAACCTCTCACCTAGCCATACATTCGGTCACAGTGTTCCGGTAGATCAGGAAAAGGTTTTCGCTATTAGGAAAAAGCATCATATAATCAAAATATATACTCAAAAAGTCCCATGATTTCTTATCTTGATATTAACTCCCTTTTTAATAAATTTTCTTTACTCTCCCATTTGATAAATGGTAATGTTGATATTCTCTCTAATTTTTATCGGAAGGTTTCAAAAAACTTTAACTATTCTTATGTTAATAAACCTCCTAAAAATATTATATATAGAAACCTTAAATTTTTTATTATTAGAGCTTTTCTAAACGAATTTTTTTTTTTTGACAAACTTTAAACAATCCATGATAATTCCTCGTTTGAGTTCACACTGAGTGCAGTCCTTGACAAGCATCAATGAGTCAATATTTATTCGGGGTAATAATAAGGGTCACATGTCTGAACCTCTACTTAAAGAAATGTGAAAAAGTGCACACCTTAAGTGTACTGTCAATAAAATTGGAAAAATCACTGATCTCATAACTTTCCGACGACAAATTAACTATATCAACTTCAATTACTATGTCAATTTCAATTACTAGGTGGTGGTAGTATAACTTAATCTGTCTAAAAACCTACTGCTACATTTTGTGCTGCGTATCTTACTGATTTTATAGATACTCCCCTTAACAATGGAATTTTCCCATCTGAATAAAAAAATGCATATATTGTTCCAGTGTTTAAAAAAGATAATGCATTTGATAAAGGAAACTACCACCCGTTTAGCATATCACCGACTATACCTATCTTGTTTTTAAACAAGTTTATACCTTTTTCGTGGACAAGTTTTCTGATTTGATATGTGGATTTAGAAAAGATTTTTTACTCAACATGCTTTGTTAAGGCTCTTACAGGGGCCGCAAAACGGTTTAGATAAAAAAGGTTTTGTAGGTACAGTCCTAGTGGAACTTTCTAATGCGTATGTATGCGTTCCTCACGATCTTCTTCTTTCATGCATACGGTTTTTTGTAGGACAGCTTGTTCTTTTTAGACAGTTACCTAACAAGAAGAAAACAAATAGCTAAAATTTTGTCTTCAGCAAATGGATCGAGATTGTGTAAGGTGTACCACAGGACTATTCATAGGTCCGCTTTTATTTGACATTTTTATCAATGATATTTTTTATTTCATCTCAGAAAAAGATATTTGTAATTTCGCTGGTGATAAGGCTATATATGTGTGCACATCTTTTGAAAATGTTCGTGAACGGTTAATGAACGATCTTCATTGTGTAAATCGCTTGTTTCCAAATAACTCTGTAATAGCCAATGCAAGGAAGTTCCAGGTCAAAACACGCCGGGAGATTTATCTATGTTTATTTCTAGTATGAGAATATTATCATTGATTCTTGTTTAAACTTTTTTACTCACATTAAAAGAGTTAGCAAGAAGACAAATAATAAAACATGTGCTCTAATGAAAATAAGGTTATAAATAGGGGTTTTTCAAAATTTCTAGCTAATGACTAAACGTACATGCAAAGCGAGGATTAAGTAATGTACATGGATGTTACAAATGTGGTGATTTCGGACAAAGAATTCAATCCAACTGTATTGTTAATGTTAATTAAAAGCCTAATACTAGAACGTATAATACCCTATAGGTAAAATAAAGTCCGAAATATACTAAATTTTTTTTGGATTTTTAACTATTCCAAAACATAATCTTCTATTTGAAAGAAATGACATTATCATAGTTTTTAATGTCATTGGGAAGATTATTCCAAATTAAGCATGCTTTATACTGTAGGTAATTGTACGAGCAACAGGTATTTTAACTAAACAAGTGGAACGTAAGTTGTGATTGACAATATATCTTATGAAAAAAAAGAATATATATATTTTTATATATATATATAATATATATCTAATTTGAAGAGTTCAACTAGACTTATTTTACAAAACATACTAATTCCTGGAAATATAACAAGTCTTGTAAAATATTGAATTTAAAATATTTTTAGCTTGAGATGCACTCAAAGCTTGCCTTATACTCATTAAAGTACATTTTTTTTGCCTTCTGGCAATAAGTGAGAAAAAACTTTAACGAGGGTCAATGATATTATATATTAATTTTATTTCCTCCAAAGAAATCCTCACACTATAATTAAAAACTGAAAATCTGGCGGCGTGTTTCGACCTAAAAACATTAACTGGAATTTTCTTGGATTGGCTAACATTTAGTTATTTTCGAAATCAGCTATCCGCACGACGAAGGTTGTTAATTAACTGTTCACAAACATTTTCAAAAACTTTGTCAAACGCATAGATAATGTTATCACCAGCGAAGTTACAAATATCTATTTTTAAGATGAAATAAAAAATATCCTTTATAAAAATGTGAAACAAAAGTGGGCCTAGAATAGAGCCTTGAGTTTCACCTCAAATCTCAATCAATTTGCTAAAGACTAACCGGCCTTAACCTTTTGCTTTCTTCGAGTCAGGTAATTGTTTAGAAAGGCCAGACATTCCACGAAAAACCGTGTAATTAATGTAATTTTGAAAGAAGAAGATTTACCCTCTTAAACCGAAAAGATTATGTCTAGATGTTATGCTAACCAAACCGTTATTCAGCGACCCCATCAACTTAATGTAGGTAAGATCAGAAAAGATTAGGAGAAAGGAATATAAGACAGTATTTAATAGGAAGACTTATGCTGGGGGCAGGAAGTAAGATGGCGAGAAAAACTCTAAAATAAACTGAACGCAGTTGAGACCACACAGGATGGATGGATATCTTTAGACAGGAAATTGGAAATGTATAGGAGGATTCGGGATATTTTTAGCTGAAAGGTATGTTTATAAGACTTTCTGTAAGTAGAGGTCGTCACCGAAAACTTTTCATTAAAGGTTATGGGAAAAGAAGTAGTAGAGCGTGGGATGGATGATAGACAAAAAGAAAGATTACAATTTTAATTACTCGCTAATATTGCATAACAGCATAAAATTAATATGAGAGCCTGTTAGAAAAACAGAATAAAAGTAAGGCAGGAATAGTTTGTCATCAGCTGCTCCACTTTCAGCATAGGTATTTTAGCCGAGAAAAAATAATTTAAGAGAAGATAAGGGGAGGATGTAAGGGCTTCGGGCATTATCTTAGAAATGATTAGTTACAGACCAGGGATAGAGACGATTTAAGACATATTAAACCAGTTTATAACAGAGGGTTAGGTACCTAGACATTGGATGTTTAGTACAACTGAGTATTGTTATAAAGATAAAAGCAGTGCTTTCAGTTAAGGAAACTATAGTGAAGGTTTGAGATAAGCAGATGTTTCAAAGGTGATGGTGAGTCATTGCTTATCAGACAACAGGGTTGGCATAGATGATCCGTAATTTTATTTCATACTAGGTGGTTGAACTACAGATCTAGTCTCAAGAGGAGTATCAGGCCGGAAAAAAAATGCACATCGCTTTTATAAGCTTAGAAATGATATTTTACAGTAATGTGGTTAAAAAAGCTTTATGTAGAAAATGGCTTAGTGATATGCATTTGATTTCTAGAAGCATTGTTAGTATCAACAATGTATTTAGTTCCTCGTTTACGATGGATTAGGATGTCCAGTGTTAGTTTATAAAAGTTTTAGACTTCTTCAAACTGAGGATTTTACTCTAAGATCTGGTATAAGGGGTAGTATCATCTAAAAAAACTTCTAGTATTACAAAACGTGCAGTTAATGCAGTAAAGGATCACGTGATTTGAATCGCAAAAACTTCGTTACATTTGAGCGATTGAAAAGTTGGAAACCAAAAATTTTAGTCGGGAAAAACTTAAGCGCCGTTATTCAACAAAGCACACATAGTTTTCACGCCGTGTAGTTATTTTCACACTATTTATTTGTACAAAAAGATCGGTCTGTTTTCATTTTTAAATCTTCTTTTGGGGTTCTATTTAATGACAAAAATTAAAATATAAAACATAAAATAGCGCAAAAAATATAAAAAATGAATAAAAATATGGTATGTTTTTAACAAGCAAATAAATAACTTCGCCAACACTGCCGTTGTTATGCCAACCGTCGTTGGAAACTCTACAAAATTTTTCGCTGAGAAAATTCAATTCACCTGCTTGGTTTTTAGAGGGCAAATTAAACAGGAGTTGTTTTCGATGTGAGGCTTTATGACGAAATACTAATTCAGACGATATTTCAAATTTTTTTCAATGCTAATGTAATTTTCAGTAGTTATGATCACGTAAAATGTTGCAAGTAAAAAAATAGAAAATATTCCTGGTTTCACCTCAAAAGTTAATTTTAATAATGATAATGATAATAATAAATATGTTACTGACGTTCATGCAAAAATTCAACAATCCTCCTATACGAGGTAATATTTATTGGTGAGTTTACACTTATATAAAAAATTCAATAATTCTTCCATGTGGTGATACATTAGGATGAATTTACTCTTATATAAAACACAAATTTCATCTAAATTATTTAGAAAAAAATTTTCCAAATATTTTCGTTATTTCAAAAATATTTCTTTGCGTTTTTTAGGTTTAAAGAAATCACGAAATCAATTAAATCTCAGAAAACATAATAAGACCTAAATTTTCATATACAGTTTCAATCCACAAAAATTGCTTAAAAACGCAATCAATCCTGCTTTAGATTTTTTAGAATGATCGGCTAGAAATATGGCACTGAAGATTGTCTGTACATGCTTGAAGGGTATGGTCGACCCCAACTTGGGTATGAGGCTCCGAAATTGTTAGGTGATGGCGAAGACTGAACAGCAGAGTAGCACGGTGGATAGTTAGAAGGTGGATATCCGTAATGTGAAGGAGCTGAGGTGGGTCCATAAGGGCTATAGAAGGGGTACTCCCCACGATATGCTGCTGCAGCAGCTTGCGCTGCATGTAACTGCGCATCAGACGTTATTGGTTGATTCAATTGCGCAAGGCCTTGAAAGTCGAATTTGTAAGCGTATCTTTTGCCGTGTATCTTCGTCATTATGTTTTTGTCATAATAGTAGCGTAGTGCCCGGCTTAGTTTGTCATAATTCATGTTAGGTTTGTTTTTGCGCGCACCCCATCGTCTTGCCACTTCGTCAGGGTCCGTTAATTTAAACTCGCCATTGTTTCCTTCCCATGCTATAAAGTTTTGATGACTAGGATCTGCAAGAAGCTCGAGTAAAAACTGCCATAGTTGAATTTGTCCTGTGCCGGAATGAGAAGGTGTAGAAGGTAAGGATCCAGGTTTTGGTGAGTTACAAGAAGAAAAATCTGAACATAAACAAAAAAATTATTGTCAAAATTTAAAAATTTGAACAAATGCTTTGCAAGCAAGTTGTTCAAAAACCAAAATAAATTAATATGTTTGCACACTTTGTTGCAAGTGTTTGCCGCTACTGTGTCCCTGATTGCCATCGGATTCTTTGTCGGAGCAAGAGCAAAGTTGAAATGAAAGCAGAAAAGGACCGCATAATCTAAGTTGAGATTTAAGGAGTTGCGCTATATTATGGTGTATTTCATTACACGAAATACTCTAAAACTACATGTAGTTAAATTCCAGAAATATAAAATTGAACTTAAATTTTCCAGAAAATTAGTATAAATCTACCAAGAATTAGTCTAACACTTGAAATTTTAATCTGAAATCCATTTTAAAATTTGTAAAATAAAAACGCCAATAGAGCAGGGTGTTCAACGGTAGACTTTTACATAATCTTCCAATTTACTCCTTGTTCGTTTTTAGTTGACTCGAATATTTTTTTTTTAAAGAAAAAAACTAAACCATTATTGCGATAATTCTTTGAAATCAAAAAGAAAAAAAAAAAAAACCTTACCCTGGTGAGGGTTTGGAGAAGGGCTTTCGAATTTGGTGGGAACTACAGAATCTCTGCTACTGCATTGATAACTGTCATTGTTAGAGGTAGCAGAAGGTGGGGGTGTGGTCTGGTATGCACAGCTAGCAAGATATTCACTTCCGTCGGCACGTGCCACCGGTACACTACGATTATATCCGCCAACTGTTGGCGATTGACGTTTGCTGTCACCATCAATACTTGTTCGAGGAGTATAGTTTGATGCTGAGAAAAAAGATTGAAACTATCAAAACTTACTATTAAACTTGTTGTTAGAAGTAACATGTAGTAATGTAAACCATCCCATAGATATGCATACGAAATGTAAACCATCCCATAGATATGCATACGAAATGTAAACCATGTCAAAGATAGGAGTTTGTTTTCTTGTGTTTTTTTTTTTTTTTTTTTAATTCTTCAAAATTCTTGATCCGACAACTTTTATATTCGTGAATTATTCTTATGTGGAAAACAGTTTATATATCTTCAGAACTTGTAGAAAAAATTAATACGTTAAAAATAAGAAGTTACGTAGCTAAGGAACAAGCAAAAAATTGCCCGTTATTATATCTTATAAAATTTAAAACATTCAGCTTGTCTAAGCAAATGCTTGTTTCATCTGAAAACACTGGATAAGATTCAACTTTATCAAAGTGACTTACCAGACGTTTTGGAGTGGTGAGTTAAAGATGATTTTGAATGATGACTTAGAGGAGGAGCTAAGGCTTTGTCTACATCATCAGAAGTGAGGTTTGGTAAAGGAGCTAAAAGTAATCAATAAACATAAAAATAGAGTTTAAGTTTTAGAAATAGGATTGCATATTTATGGTAAAAAAATCTTCTAACTTGTAATAATATGTTTCATATGTGTGTGTGAATAATTT
>JAUZNK010090569.1:0-46400 GCA_035046665.1 Euphysa ruthae | reverse complement strand
ACATATATATATATATTTATTAATTATATATATAATTATATAATTATTCTAAATATAAAATTAATTATAATTATAATTAACTGCAAGAATTTAAAATTTAGTTGTTCACAAATTTTAATTTTTTCAATCATTTTAATTTCAATCGGTTTCAATTGGTCTGTAATTTTCAAATATCAATTTTAGAAATAATAAGCAATTACAATTGATTTTGAATAATTTTAAGTAGTTTTCTTAACAATTTAAAATTCAAAGAAAATTTAGGCATATCAGTTTTCATCAAAAGTGAGTCTAAAAAAGACCAACTTTCTAAATAATTAAGCCATAGTTTGATGCATGCGTATTAGCACTCTTTCCTAAATTATGATTTGTATTAAATATTAAGATGATTTAGGAAGGCTATAAGTCGTACTCCATAGCCATCTGACTCTAAACTTAAACTACATACTTTTCATCAAAAATTTTATTAATAAACATTGTATTTAACACTGTCTTAACAATGCATTGCATTTTATATATATGGCTCAAGTTCAAAGTTAAAAAATTTGAACTTGAGCCATATCTTTTTAAAAAAATTTTTTTTAAAATATTCTGAAATTTAGCGTGAAGCTAGAGGACTATTAGTGATTAGTGCAAATTTTCGAATTATGTATTAAATTCATAAAATTTTGATAATTGCCCGCTAGAATAGATTTAAAAAAGGTTGGCCCACATTTTTATAGCCACCTGCTAAGTGTATATTTTACAGACCAGATTTTATAAATTACTGTCTATACTTTTTTACATAAAATATCATTCTTTTATATTTTATTTGTATCTGTTCTTAATACAACTATTTTCAATTAAGAGAACATAATTTACCAAAAAAATGGTATCGTAGTGAATAAATCTTATTTTACAGACAATTTTTAACACCCCATATTATAATCTACACACCAGGAACGTTTAAAAGTAGTCTAAATAACACTTGACTCTAAATGAATTAGACAAAGCAGAGCACAACAGTTATTGGCTATATTTAAAATGTGTATTAACAGACCAGATTTTTTAGTTTACTGACCAAAATTTACAAGTTTTTATAAGTGAAATACCATTTTTATTATTTTACTGTTAATAATAATTATTTAAAAAAAGAAGAAGTAATAATGTATTAATATAAATATTCTTTTATGATTTTAATTATTGCTTTGATAAAAAAATATATATTTTTTATGTGCATAATTTGGGGTAAAACCATATTTTTTCCTTTGTTGCAAGATCGTATTATCTTTTGCGCTATTTTGAATAAATATAGATAAGAACAGTTATTAATTTTGTGCAAGTATAAAGCGTGCTGGTAACTAATAAATAAGTAAACATCATTAGACTCACAATATCTCATAGATGGACATTGGCATATGTTGTTGCTTATAATTTATTTTCAGATATGCTCACCATATACTAATCCCTACAAGTCCTACCAATAAACAGTTAAAGATACCAACTTCCATACCTGGAAAGAAAGAATGGGGAAAGAATAACCACAATTTAAATTTTGGTCTTTATTACAAAATTTAGAACTCCGTTTGTTGGGGTTTATCAAGTCTCTCAGAATTGGAATCTTTTACTTGTAAATTTTGACTATACTGTTTATCAATTCATTTACAAGGCTTTTTGTCACTCCCTACTTCAAACACAAAATTTCACAACACATTTCAATCAGAATGTTTTGTTGTATCACAAAAACTCTGCACAAGTTTTCATTAATTCTTATAGACCATGCACACTAACAAAAAAAATGAATGTGTAAAAAGCGATAATGGTGCAATTGGTATCACAGAAAACCCTACTCACCTTCTTCGTTCGATGGTTCCACAAGCAAATGCCAAGCATCCAAAAAAGATTTTAACGTAAGTTTATGATCCCATTTGTACTATTGAGAAATTTGGCAACCCATTTCTTGAAGTAAATAGCGATTATATTTTTTTGGGTTCGAGAGGTAAAATGGATGAAAGTGTTGTAAAATCAATACATAGCAATTGATAAAGTTGGAGAACAATCGTATGAAGAGTTTACGTAAGAAATATTTCTCAACATAACAAAACTTCTCAATAATCCAATTAAAAAACAATTTAACAACATTCCAAGTGCGTCCTACTCCACAAAAGTCAACTACAATCTGAAGTAAAGAATCTTTGAAAAAAAAAACAGCCAATTCTACCATGTAAAATCTTGTAAGACGGTTAGATATGGCTTGGAACGTTTATATTGAGTTTAATTTGAAATCCACAACTCGTAGTAAACATGAGTCAGCGAAAAGTTAAAGCAAACACAAGCATTCCAACGAACTTGGAAGCATTTCTACGCAATGACAAAGTTAAGGCAAAACTTTTTGGATATCTTGCAGATGATACTGTTAAACTTGAGGGGAATGGAAAATATGTCATAAGTACATGTGCTGATAAAGTAATAAGATCTGCTGAACTCCTGAAAGGACTCTCACCCTGCAGTCACAAGGAAGCCGATGATTATGTTTTGCTACATGCTTAATCCAACTATATGAATTGTGGATAGCATGTGGTGTAGGAAAACATCTTTGATAGATTCCCGTGCATCATTTATCAACGAAGTTTGATTTAGCAATATCATCAGTGTTTTTCATGCTTTTGACTGGATGTGATCAGGTTTCATTTTTTTCTGATTGTGAAAAAAAAACTGCTTTTCAAACTTGGAACAATAATGTTATGGATTCTTTTAAAAAACTGACATACTTTCCTAATCAAACAACCATTCATGAAACTTTGTTTATAGTTGAAAGATTTGTGTGTCTCCTTTACATCAAAATAACACAGCGCCTTGAAGTTTACCAATGTTGAATAGAATTATTTGTCAATAAATGGTGAGCAATGGAAGGGTTTCCCCCTACAAAGTCTGCTTTAACACAAAATTTGATGCAAGATTTATTACAAACTGGTCATATTTGGGAGCAGTCACTGATGGCAATGCCCGAAGTAGCATATCCTGAAGAATTGGGTTGGAAAAATTCACGACTGGATAGTATAAGCCTGTCTGGTGTCTTGCCAGATGCATCTGCTTCTTTCCAAAATTTGTTGAAATGTTTACAACATTGAATGAAAATGCTTGCAACATTGAAAACGGATGCATAGGGATGCAACTTCCATTACACAACTTTGTAAATGCAATGGTGACTGAACGTTAAAATATATTTATTTTATTATTTTTAATTAATATCAGCTTTTTAAATCTGCTTACTGCCTTTTTCATCTAAAAACCTGGTGTGTAGATTACAAACTTTACAGGTGGTAAAGTATGCTATATTTAATTTACACGAAACTTATTCTGAGACACAAAAATCTCTAAATAACTTACATCTTGTCTGTAAAATAGCAGTATGGAATAAACACAATTTTTGTTATTCTGTAACACAGTAAAAATAATTGTTTTTATTATGATCTAAATCAATATTATCAGGCCTTGCCATGAATCCCAAGTGATCGCTCGCGCTCGTGTAGAGCTCGGGTGAATTAACTTTACCTGAGTGTTTATTGTGAATTTATTGCTTGAAAAAAAAATTGAATGTATTTTAATATTTTTAAAATTAATTAATATATTTATTTATTAAACATATTTAAATGATCATCGACGAGAAGATTCACTACTGTCTTCTACCATTTTTATGACAATCAGCTTTAGGAATATTTAAAACCCGCATGAGTAAACACAAATATTCTTTTGCAATATACATGACAAAAAATGGATACTACTATTTAGTTTGTTTCTTTTGGTAATATACATATTTTGATGTATACTTTACTGGCCCTCATTCACTGTATTTTTAGATATCTAATACTAGTTATAAATAATCCCAGTAACTGTGATTCTTAATAATGAAAATGAATTAAGTGAAAAAACTATTTTCTTGAAATAAATAATCGTATTTAGAAAGATATAAACTTCCCGCCATAAATATTTATATTTCAGTTGATCTTTTGAGTAGATTTTAAACACTAATTATATTTTGAATAACATTGAACAACTAACTCTCGTCCGCAGGTTTATTATAAATTCCATTGTTGTTTTATTGTTTATCTTTCCATCGCTGATTCTTTTATTTAAAATTACTGCTCATCAAGTATGGGTTGTTTACACAGTGTAGAAGAATTGGAATAAAACCCATGATGAATAAAGACCAGTGAATTAAAAAATTAACGATTATTTTGTTTTAAACAAGCTAAAATATGCATACGTATCAAAGTGATATAAAAAAAAAAAAAAAAATTTAAAAAGATTTATAATTTTGTTTTCACTTTGTGCTTACGTTTTCCATTGCTATATTAAATACAATTACTAAGAAACCTCGGCATTCGTTTTTTCACCTTTATATCGCCAACTGATATTTAATTATGGTAAGAGTTGGTTGATATTTTATTGAAGAATATTATAAGTATGTTTTAATTATCTGAAAAATATGTGTGCTTATTCATTCCACTCTTAATTTATGTTTTTTGAGAAATTATTTATTACTTGTTTCAATTTGTTGGTTGGAAGAAATTTTGTTTTAATGAAAATATTGTTCTAAAGAAAATCTTGGTTGATTAAAATATTGTTTTGAAGAAAGATATGCAATATTTATAAAATAATTTTTGCCATAGCAGACAAGCAAAAGTTAAAAAATGCAGCATTTGAATTTCAGCTCAGTACTGGTGTTTGGGGTTCACCATATGAACGTCCCCCGGCTTGTTCTGCTCAGGAATAAATAGTGAAACATCTGAATCTAATGAATGCAATGTATTCTACAATATTTATGTAAAAAAAGAAAATATATTGCTATTTTCAGACTTGCGCAATCCGCTTTAGCGAATCCAAGTACTTGGAAGTTCTGTTGTCGAGTGATAACGCTCGCGCCATTTACTTCACATGAGCTATTAACTACTCGGGAGGTTTTTTGCTTATGGCAAGGCCTGATTATGTTAAAAAAGAGTGAAACGGGGAATATTTTTGAGTAAAAATCATGGTCAGCAATTTACATTATCTGGTTTGCAATTTATACAATTTACAGGTGATAAAAAAAGGTGCGCCAAGCTTTTATTATTCTAACTAAACCAAAGACTATGTGTACAAAAATTATGATTTTAGTAAAAGGTGCACATTTGTTACACCTCACTGCCTGACTATAAAGTCTTTCAATCTATATGGTCACCTCTCCAAAATTCTTGCTTATGTTGTGTAGGTCACAAAATATGGTCCAAAAATGACTTCTGAGAATTCATGTTTGTATTCCGAAAATTAAATTTTAATTCTGATTGATTTGGCCATAAACTTTTTTCGTGATAACGTTGAGGTCATTTTTACAAGGCTCATAATGAGTCAAAGTTAATTAACTGCATCTTTTGGAGGTGGAATTAAGATTAGTGACTAACTCACCACAAAGGTTTCCTATAAGCATTTGCTTTTAAGAATTTTTGTACTAATCTTGAAGAATGCATGAACTTATAAGATATGAATTTCTTTTAACCTTTTCCTTGTAAGTAATAAATCATTTATGTCATTTTTTTTATGGTTACTCACCATGATTTTATGATGGTGAAAATGTCCATCTGTATTTCGGGTAGCAGTGAGACCTTAGTCACAATTTCTTTTTTACCATTAATATTGACTGTAATTCTGATATATTTTTACTACATTATATACTTTTCATTCACTTTCAGGGTAACACTTTTGAAATGGTTGACTGACAATGGCAAAAATATTTCATACTACGAACAAATAGGTATTTTTCAAAGGCAGTATTGTCACTTTATTTCTTTCTACTGAATGTCTTTAAAGAGGCACCTCTATGGCTAAAACAAGAAGCAGTTATTTAATTAAGGGCCTAAAAGTCTAACCAAGAAGCTATTAAGGTTTAAGAGTTATTTCAAGAGGAAGTTCACTCCTTTTATTTTTACCCTAATGCTTTTTGGTTACTTATATTATCCAAAATTTGTGGTGCGGAAAATTGATTTTTAAATGATATGATCAACATGTACCTTATTTCAGGCAAAAATACTACTAAATTAAATAAACAATTGTTTATACAGGTTTTCACAGCCAATTTTATTGTTACCTGGACATCTTTTCATTTAATTCATGATCCTTACTGATTTAAAATAGTTACTCCAAGATATAACCTCAAATATAATTAATTCCAAACAATTTAAAACTAAACTAAAACTTGCAAACTGATGAAATAAGCAGCTAACAAGGACGTCTATGGTTTGATAAAAACCTCCTTAATAGATGGTTTTCAGCTAGAAAGCTGTTATGTTTCATTACTTATGAAACAACCGTTTAATGGTACTTAATCGGAAATTTCTCTCGCACACAAAATACCTAAAATTTTATACTAACCATCCCTTCCTTATTTTGTTCCTTAAATTTGATTTCTAAACCTTTCTTATGTTTATTTTTTTTCTATTTTGTTAAATTTTACATATCTTATGCTAATTATCAATATAAAAAGGAAGAAGGGTTTGTATAATTTTGTTATGTACGTTAGATCACTTATTTAGGTGCATTTCTGGTAGAGTTTATGTCCGAGCCTTTGTTCTCTGAAAAGTAAGTTATTTTTATACATTAGATCTTAATTAAACATAACATTATACATTAAATGTGTAGGCATACTTGTTTTGAACCCATACAATGGGGGGTTAAATTAATTAATTAATTCAAATCTCATTATCCTGTCATTAGTTTTTTTTTTTTATTTTGTAATTTTTAATTTAAAGAACTGGATTTTTGAAAAATAAAATTTTATAGCTAGTTTGATTTTGTGGTAAACTAGATAAAAATAGATCTAAATTTGCTCATTAACTTTTATTGGTTTTTTGCAAGAAATTGAATGCAAAGAAAATAAAATAAATAAATGGCTTGTTTCATAATATTTGTCTGAAAGATGCAAAAAAGCGTCATAAAAAATAATACAAAAGATTTGTAAAAGGAAACCAATGCATAAATTTAAGAAAACACTTCTAAAAATAAAAAAAAAAAAAAAAGAAAGAAAAAAAAAGGTGAATGTTAGATTTTAATTGAATATAAATATTTTAAAAGGGGACTATTTTATTACTGGACTTATACAAGACACTTTTAAAAATAAAAGACGTTTTAAACTATAAGACGGATTTTAAGACACTTACTAAAGAGATGATTTCAAAATAATTATTAAAGTGTATGAAATAAGAAAACTTTTTCAAAGAATATTACAGCTTAATTTTTTATGGTAGTTGCTAAAACGCTTCAACTTCTGTCCTAATATTTTGAGTTTGAATCTTGGTATTTTTTATTAGCTTGTTTCTTAGAAAATAAATAAAAAACGTTTTCTTGAAGGATCTTTGGTTATAAAATGCTTTAAATATGTGATCGATTTTTTATCCATTTATTTGCATGTTTTTCAAATTGCAAGTGTAAGATGATGAAGATCAAGATCTGTGAAAATTATACATGCCAAGTATTCTAGTTTTTTGAATTTTGCAAAAGTATGTAACAAAATTTTTGGTATGGCTGTATATATTTTCGTTAGATCTCCAGCCCTCTGAATTTGGAATAAAATAAATTGGCAAGTCCATATTTTAAAAATACTTTCTTTTTTCTTTTTTTTCTTTTTAGTGTCCTTTTAACACGGGCCTCATGTGTGATTTTTAGCTGTTTTATGCTAATATATTCTGTTAGGTGTGATGGGGAATACGATCCCACTAGAGAGAGTATAAACTCTTGCCAAGTTGTAGTGGTGAATACCAAACGCTGCACCTATGTGATGGTTATACATAGGTTTTTGTTTATCACGTCAGGAATATGATTCCAAAAGGTATATAGTATAAACTATCAAACTTAATGGTAACAATGAACCCTAAATTGAAATTAGTTATAAATATAAATATATAAATAGTTATTGAAATAAATATTGCCTGATATAATTTTATTTTTATTCAAGACTTCTGAATAAGTATACTTTTTTAGTGCAGAGGAAATTTTACAGCTACTTGTTAATATTATCCGATACAACTCAAGTTTTCTTGATAAAGAGATTATTTGTTCCCTGGTTGGGTATGTTAGTTTTATTTTTATCAGTTATATGTGATATTTATTGTGTGTAAGGTTTATTTGCTTGCTAGTTTGAAAAATTTTCCTTTGAACTACTTATCATTGTTTGCGTTTGTTAATATAGCAAAAGAATATGTGATTGACCTTTGTTAATTATATGTAATTATTGAGATGAAAATAAAATTAAAATCCTGTGTGAGCATTGAAGAGTCCTTTAAAATAAGGTTTCCTATCTTTTAATAATGGTAGTTCTCAGGATCACCTCAATTAATTTTTTCTGAGAGTATTTGATTATATCATGAAGTTGAAGGGCCTGGGCCCAAATTTTTGCCTGAAGTCTATATTTTTTTTTATTTTCTTAAAAATCTGCACTTAAATTATGGTGAAATATTGGTTTATAGGAAGCATTATTTCTAATGAATTGGACATGTCAGTCATTTTAAAAATGTCATTGTGCTCAGCTCATAGGGCCCAAAATATTTATTGAAATTCATTTACTATTTTTTTTTTAAACTTTTTAAAAATTTTTAAATTTCCCTGGAGTTTTAAAGGAACATAAAGTCTTTATTTTTATATGGCCACACGTTAAAAATTTTTTTTTCCTCGGTTAGGGCCCCAAAACACCTTGAATTTGATAGCGATGTTTTTTTCTGGAAATAAATTTCTGATTCTGTTATAATTTTGTTTGATGTTTAAAAATATTATTGTTATTGTTATTATTATTTATGGTTACATTTGCGTTTTTGAAAATGTTTTTAGGCTCAGTCCCCAGGACCCAAAATAAGGTTGTTTTGGGCTAAAAACACCATATTTTAAATCCATTTATTAATTTGCTTTGTTTTTTAAAATTTAGAATGAATATAAAGCACTATTGAGGGCATCCATTATTTTATATGACTAACTGAGCAAAACTCTTGCTTCTTGTGCCCATGTCAAATTTCTTGTGCCCTGACCCGACACGTCAAATTTGGAATTTTGCAAGAAATTTTTTTCTAATTTTACAAAAATTTTCTTTGGTGTTTGAAAATATTATTTATGATTACATTTTCCCTTTGGCTTTTTAAAAAATGTTTTAGGTGCAGTCCTCAGGACCCAAACATGATTGTTTTAGGCCTAAAAACACCATTTTTGAAATTTATTTAAATCCATTCAATACTTTTGTTAAACAAAATAAATTTGAAGAACCATAGAGAGAGTTATGTGACCCAAATCTTTGCTTGTCAGTCTCGTTTAAAAAAAAAAAATTTTTTTGCAGTTAGATGACCATGGTAGATATCTTTTTACTCAAATGGCCATTTACCAAAAAGAGTCATTTTTAAACTTCTAATCTGTTTCAGAAATGTTATTTTTCAATTTTTTTTTTTACTGTAAATTTTTCAATTTACTGATTCTGATAAAAATTCTTAAAAAATATAAATTTTAATAAATTGGTAAGGTTTGCCATTAAAAATTTCACTGCCCAAATGATGAAATTTTTAGTTTGGGAAATATTATTGGTTATTATCAAAGATTTAGATGCTGAGTTTATTATGCTTACCAACTCAATACTTCACTTTGCTTGAGGGAAACTTTTATTTGGATCAAAGATTGACAGTGAATGTGATGCTATCAATATTTTGAATAATTGTTCTTAGCTTTTTTAAACTTCCTTTCATCAACATATTTATTTATTTATTTGTTCAATAAAAAAGCAAAATTAAAGTTAATAAGTTTTTTGGATTTCCAGCCTTTAGTCACTAAAGGCTTTTTTTTTCGGTAATCCTTTAGTCACTAAAGTGCTTGTTTCTGTAATATTCTGGGTTTGTTGGAAACGCTATTTTGAAAACCATTTCTGGTTAGCATACTCTAAATTTGTTTTCAAGCTAATGTTAGGCCAGTGAGTAGGAAACAGGCTTAATTCTTTACAGAAAATATTTGTTATAATTTATCCTCAAACTTTTGACCTGTCCAATAATCACCAGTGTTTATTTATTTTAGAAAAACCTGTGAATTTTTTAATGTAGCAAATGATGAATTAGAAATTGAGGTATGTTGTATTTAATATTGATAGAGGACTTTTTTAATGTATAGGAATTTTTTCTTGGTACCCTATCTGATGTCTACCTGGCCTAATATAAGAAGGTTATTCTATAAGAAAAGCTTGCTAAGAAAAGTATGTAGAATAAGAACATACATGTATATATATATATATATATTTGTTTAAATAAGTTTCTTCATATGAAAATTAATTTGAAAATGTAAATTTATTGAAAATCAAAACAATCATAAAAATTCATCTCTAACAACCTAATACAACCATGAAGAGTTAATCAATATATTATGATTTTTTTAATTATTTGTGTCTTGTGATAGACCATAGGTGACTCTTAACGACTGTTTAGTTTTGTGATTCACTTTTAATGAAGTAGGTTTTTTTAAAAAGGCCTCAATGTTACTTATTTTTAGTCTACTCAATGTTTTTTTTTAAATATTCTGTAACAGGGGCTAATGTTTTAGAAAATTATATTAGGTTGGAGTCCCTTTAAGAGTATGCCCATTGTAACTGGAAGCCTTGGGTGCATACTAAACCTAATAAGCAATGAGAATGAATGAAGTTACTTTTAAAAGAAATAGCTGTGCAAGTGTTATTTTTGGAAAAAAAGATAAACAAAAAAGTAGTTGTTTAGTAAAAAATAACATGGGTAAAAATTTTTTCAAAAATTTTAACATAGAGAATGTTTACTTAGATATTTGCTCATTATTAATATTAATATTTCTCTTTAAAAAATGATCCTAATGTGCTCAAGTGTTAAAAAAAAAGTATTAAATATTATTAAAAATTTTGGTTACTGGATATCTTGAACAATTTTTTAGTTGGTCAGTGTGACCAGATATATAAATGTCTCTTTTGGATTCCTACCTTGGGAATTTTAAGAGTGGATCCTATAAAATGGCCATTGTCTATCGGACCTTCTCTCTCTCCATTTTTAACAAATTTTTTCAAAGCATTTAACTACATTTTTGTGTTGTGTTGTGTTTTAGATTTCTGAAAAAAATAATCTTATTCTTCCTTTTCTAAACTCAAATATACTAAAAATATACTTGAACATGCAATCACCCATGTGGCCACCAGCTTAAGATATTTGTATTTGGATAGGTTTGACCCGTACAAAAGTAATAAAATTTAGTCCAGAAAGGTTTTTTTAAGATATGTCCAAATCTGTTAAAACTTTATGTAATGTAAAATAGTAAAAGTGTTTTATTATTTGGATTGATTAAAAGTTTTATCTGGCTTGGCTTAACCTTTAACTTATAACGAAGAAAAACTTGACAGAAAATTACACTTTGGATTTGTCTTTTTTTATCAAAAAAAATTTATGCTACAAAAAAATGTAATTTTTCTAGCACCTCAGAAATGAAACATTTCAAAAATTAATATTTTTCTCAAAAACTCTGATTTTCTTTGAAATTCTTGAACTTTTGAAAATAATAAGTGGTACTAATTGTTCTTGTATTACCAAATATTTTTTGATTTTGATGAAATTTTGTGTGATGTTAGAAGGTACCGTTTGTGTTATGTTTTATTGTCTGTGTAAATATATTATTTTGAAAAAAAGCTCTTCTTTGTATAATAAAAATTCTAAGTTCTGGTAATGACTAAAAACTTATTGGACCCCTGGTATATTTTATATCTATCATATCTATTCATTTTTGCAATAACATCTTTATTTCTTACCTAAAGTTTGGATGGAATTTTTAATTTTATAAAGGTAGAACACTAGCAGTTTAGATTTTTAAAATTTCTTGTTTTTCAGTAAGGGGTTTGAAGAAGCCAAATCTGGTCATTATATTCCTGGCAACAACTTTTTTATTTGTCTTTCAAACTCCTTTTATCAACCATTTTGCACAGAATTAAAGCAGGATTCAAAGCATTTTTTGCTCTTTATGGCCACCAGCCAAAAATTCTTATTCTCGAGGACTAAGCCTGAAATATTTAAAAAGTATTGTTTCTGAATATTATATGATACCTGCGAATTTGAAAATTAACTTCAATCAATATATGCGAAATCATGGCAATATATGTTTTTTGATATTGGTGTTTTCGCTAACAACCATTCGATTGTATAGAATGTATAAATTATTCTCAGTTTTTACATAAAATTTGATGGTTTTAAAACAATTTAAATTCAGTATAATAATAAAGAGCAGCTTTTAGAGCAACCTTTTATATTTGATAAATAGTGTAAAGGGTTCTTGGTGTCAGATTATTTACGGACCTATTAGAAGGATAGAAATACGTCATTTTATTTGCCTCCCTGTATGTAATGTACTTTAGATTTAAAAACAAAAATATATATTTTTATAAAATGGAAGGAAACTGTTCTGGTACGTCTTTGAAAAGCTATCTAATTAAAAGTCGTATTGGCAAAGATAAAGTTGCTCATAACATTTTAAGCTAGATAGAGGATTACGAGGGAGGATATAGAGGCAGTGACAGAGAGTCTGTACCTTACTGATTCTGAATCTGAAGGAAAATTGGACCCTGTTCAAGAAGACAGTGTTGTTGATGATTATTTACTAAATATTGATTTGAATAAAATCATGATATTAAGGACGAAATAGCTCCTCCTTCATCTCTGTGCCACCGATGAAAAATGTGATAGTACGCCAAAATAATCTTTCGTTTTTTTGGCGAAAAATAAAAATCATACATGAAGTTTTGACAACAATTTAGTACCCAGGACTCAATTATACTGATTCAACTATTTTATCTTAATGTAGTGAATTTTATGAGCTTTTCATTAGTATGTAATATTTCTATAAACTATTTGTCCACTAGGAAAAATTAATATAAGTTAACACGACTACTCATTTTCTAAATATCGATTTTAAGCTTTGTGTGTTTTTGCAATCTTACTGACGTGAGTTAAACACATTACAAATAAATTTATACTCATTTAAAACATCGCGAGTTGGTGGTGTAATGGTTAGTATTATTGCCTTACAAGCAGTAGATCCGGGTTTGATTCCTAGCTGAAACATAATGTTTTCATTTTCAAGCTTCTAGAAAATGAAAACATTTCAGTTTTTTTATTTTTTTTTTTTTTTTTTTTTTTTTTTTTTTATACGCTGTCTACTTTTTAAAATTTTTTTTTGTTCAAATCAGCACCATTTTTGGAGATGAATGCTTATTATATAAAGATAGAGATTAATAATATATTGATAGATGTTTGAATATTTGAATATTTTGACTGATGTGACTATAATATTACTATCATCTTGTGTTAAAGAAAATGTGATATTTATATTTGTATCTGCAGAAGAAACCTGCAACAGAATTCAACTAACAACAAATTTTCTTATGCTACCACTGATTAATAGCTGATTAAAGCTGTAAATAGAAATACTGTCGACAGTATTGAAATTGATTTTGATATGGTTTTGATTTGTCTCAATTGAACTATTCTCTAAAACCAGATCAGATTCTCATATTTTCACTTTTAATCAAACAAATAAGTTTTAAAATTTTTCATTTGCTTATGGATTTAAAATTTTTTTTTGATTTTCATCTGCTGTTCGTTTAGCTTCTGTGTCTAATGAGCAATATTTTTTTTAGAGTTGTTTATTGTTATTGGATGCAACTGTTAGATATGGCGGATTGCCTTCCGAGGGACTTTTCCCTCTCATTGTCACTCTTTGTAGAACAGTCAATATTGAGAAGTTCAGCGAGCCAAGCTGGAAAGTATGCTTTTATTTCTTATTGTATTATTGGAGAAAAAGAACTTGTATACAGTTAGTATATGAACCAGTGGGCCCTATGGAATCATGTCTATGTGTCTGTATTTTTTCTGGTAACATTTAATTTTTTTTTTGTAAAACTGTGTAATAAAACATATGCATGGTAACAATAGATATTAAAAAATAATTTTTTTCCTCAGCGACTGCTCCATAACGCAACAGTTAGCACACAATATTCCATTTGTGAGATCTATTTTGTGTGCAGATACATGACTCACAATATATAAACATTTCACCAGAACAAGGTTAAGATTGAGTGGTGTTTATGTTTATGAAGGTTTTGACCTGGAAGTCTGTTTCTCAATATCTAAATAACTTTGAAAATATACTCAAGTCATGGCTGATCATATAAATAATAAAGAACATGACAGCTAACTTCCTTCAGCTGCTAAGAAGAAAAGAAGAGGTAAGGAATGCATATCATTTCGATGTGATTATACATTTTACAATACTGAAGGTTTAGCTACTGAAATACTTTTTTTTTAAGTTTCCTGCAGAGCTTAATCGATGGTATAACCTAATAAAAAGAAGCAATAATAAAGATGGATTCCATAGAGTCTTTCAATACTGTTTTGTGTTATCATCACTGCAGACTGATATAAAAAGAAATGGTATTTGATGGAAATTACTCCCTGGTGTATTTCCTACTCTTAATCTACCAAACAATTATAGTCTTAATAAAAAAATTGAGCAAAAGACACCTATAAGGTCTCTTTTGATAAATACACAAAAAAAGAACAACTTCTTCAACAATAGTAACAATATCAAGTACTACAACACCATCAAGCTCTCCACCACCACTATGCCATCCATCCACATCTACAGATGATTTGTTACACAAAAATCTTGAAACCAAAAGCCCAATGTTTCTTCCTCAAGAGCCTAAGTATCACAAAATTGCAACACAGATTGATTTCTGGTATATCAACAATGTTGTATATTATGCTTCTTTCACTGAAGTATCTGTTGTTATGATAGTCTGGCCGAGCGGATAAGGTGTTGGTTTCCGGATGCAAGAGCTGTGGGTTTGAACCTACCTCGGAACCACTGGTTTTCTTTACTGTGAGCTCAAATGGGAGTTCTAAATACACCAGAACCCTTCTGGGCCCTTCTGTAATAAATTAGTTCAAAAACTATTTGTTGGCCTGCGTTAAAAATACAAATACGTTGGAAATACGTTGTTACTTTACTTCTTTTATGCATGATCACAGTTATGCTATTATGCCGCAAACCAGTGATGAGATTGCAAGTACTTATGTTAAGTGTAAAAAGTGTTTAGAGGCTCAACAAATGTTTTTAAATCTTTACGGTTTTAAGACTTCCAAAGCAAAAAGGACAGCACTAACATGATTAAATTTATCACACAGTTTGGTTTACAACCAGCAGGTCATGTAAAGACTGTAGTTAAAATTTCTTCAGATGTTTTTATAAATTTTACAATAACACTAATTAACATTGATTTCATTGATGGTTTTACTTTAGCATGAACGTAAACAATGTATAAGTGTTACATTTAGAGTGAAAATAAATTACCCACTAACAGACTGTAACTTAGAAATTGAGAAAAAAATAACAAAATTTTTCAGCATCAGATCAGCTTTCTCCTTCTAAAAATTTAGTACTTTCTGGAGTTCTTTCACTGATAATTGCTTTAGATCGTCTAAACAGCAAAGAGGTTTTCTTTTGGGACAAACAGCAACAAACTCATCCATTTTAATACTTTAAAAAGTGGTTGAAACAAATAAAGGTACATGATTATAAGAGAAAAACTGCAGGAAACACTGTTGTCTATTTGCAAAAACGGAACGCGACTCAACTCTAACCTCGTTTTCATCATGTAAATCATTTTTTATGGTAACCGATTCAATGTGATCTCGCATAGTGTGTATTACACATTTGTTCTATTGTCTTTTGTCTATTGTCTTTTCTAAAGGGTATGACTAAAATGAATTTTATTTTTGTTCCAATCTTGAATTTTTTGTGAAAAACTATTTTGTGCTTATTTTTGAATGTCAAAAATTTTTTTGAACCTGCGCTTGAATTTTGATTGATTTTTTTTATTTAATTTATAAAAAGTATGCCATTAAAAGATTCCTGTTTAAATTTCTTTTCTACAAAATTCTTAACACTTGGTTACATTCCAAAGATTATCATTCCTTTCCTGTATAATTTCCCTTAATGGTGCTTTTTTAAGTCAGATTTTAGCAAAAACCGGAGCTTCGAAAAACTTTGCAAATGGGATTACTTATCTTTTTGCCAATTTTGGGTAAAATTAAAGGACTTTATGTTATACTAGACTGACTATATTTTCTTTAAATAGCACTTAACAAAAGCTAGTGCACCCTAACAACAAGTTCTTAACCAGCCAAATTTCAAAATGATTTAATTGAGTCTCATCTTTTTTTAGATTTCATATTTTTGTCTTTATCTTCAAAATTTAGATGTTTTTAAAATTTTTCATGTTTGGTAAATATTTACCATTTATGATATCATTTAAGACATTTATAAGTCATTAATAGACACGTACCAAAATTTATCAATCCTTAGCAATTATTAACTGAATTTATTTTGGTAGCATTTTAAGTTAGATAAAAAGATATAATAGTTTCCCTCTGTTGCAATAATAAAGTTTTCTTTTTTTTCTTTTTCTTTTTTTTTTTCAAATATTTTTAGTGTAATTGCCAACCTTGTGGTTGGTTAGCTTATGTTGTTTTAAAATCCCATCTCAAGTACCTCAATATAAACTTTTTCTGGTTTATCCGAAGTTGATATCTGGATTATGCTTTCAAAATAAAGTATTTTTATTCAAGTTGTAAATATCTATGGTACCATAAATTTACTTTTCTGCCAAGATCTGTCAAAAAATTTTGACAGCCGAAATATAATCCTCCTCATTGTTTATCCTAAGAACTTCACTACCTGCAATTGCAATTCTTTTACTTTAACCATGAACCCTTATGAACCCCTGTAACAATTATATAACTTGAGGAAAATTTTTTTCTTACTTAGGCAGGACCAATTTAATTTCTCGTTCTTTGGGCCAAACTGGCAATAAATATAGGGTCGGCCTGTCAGCATATTTAACCTTTTGCAAACTGTGGGCAAAATTCTAATGTATAAGCTAATAGATAAATATATAATAAATAGATAATAATATTTTTAAGCAAAAAAAAAAAAAAACTTCTGTAATATTGAAGTGTAGAAGTTCATTGAGAGCTCGTTTTTTAGCTTATGCTTTTGCCTTCAAAAAAAAAAAAAAAATCATCACCCACCAAAATATTCACACACCATCTTTAAAAAAAATATATCATAAAAAAGATTATTTTTGAAAGATATATGATAAATAAATGCTTGTTATTGACAGATCTTTAGCGATGGTTTATGTGAAATAGAAAAACATGGCTTCACAAGTTTTCATGTTTTCAGCTTGATTTTTATGATTTTAAATAAACTGAAATTGCTAAAAGTTTTAATAATAGACAGTGAATTTTTTTTTTTTTTTTTTTTTGATTTTTAAACTTAAAATGCCAACTTTTCAATAACTCAAATTAGAGTAACTTTTGAAAGAGATCACATATTTTAATTCCATAAAAAGATATAATTCAAAAGTACGTCAGCATAAGAATGAGTTAAGCGATGCGACTTTTGCTTCATTTTTAGAATGAAGCAAAATTCTATTATTTCTTTCTAACTTTTATATACATATCTTTCGATTATTATTATAAAAACCGTTGTTGTGTTTTTAGCTGATGCGAAATTTGATTGGAACAAAGCTTGGTCATACAGCTTTGTATATGATGTGCTGCATTTTAGAAGATAAGTAAGTCCTTTTTTACTCTTGGCAATAATTTTAGATTTATTTCCATGATTTAGAGGCTAAGAAAAACATGGTGAAATTGTAAATGGTTGTAAAATTATTTTACCAATCGAACCACTAAAAACAAATATTTATAATACAAAAAGGTGATAACTTAAAGAACTCCTTGGTTATTGAAGTGACATGAACAAGTTGATAGGTGTGGAAAAACTTTTAAGGAGCTGACCAAATTTAAAAATCTCTTTTTCAATAGATCTTGCAGATTATGAGGTAGATTAAGAATGACCTTTATTCCATAGTTGTTATTAATCTGCTAAGAAGAGTTCCTTGAAATCCTTGATGTTGATGTTATAATGATCAATTTTATTGTTGCAGTATTTCTCTAAAATAAAGTTGTGTTTACATTATTAATATTTGTAATTACTTTATTTAAGCAATAATGTTACTGATCTAATCCTGTTACGTGGAGCAGTGTTTTTTGTGGGTATGTGTATTTGGGGTTCGAAGCGAGTGACTTCATTACGATACATGCCACTTCACGTCCTTCCTGCATTTAAAATATGCTTACAATGTGGTAACCCATTAGTGGCCCATGAAGTCAGTGTGTCTTTACAGAGACTTGTGAAGAAGTTTGGCTCTGATCAAGAACTTATTACATGGGATATCATTATGGACATATTTGAAATTTTACTCAGGTTTATAGAGGTAATTATTTAGCTATTAATCATTTATTTTGTTTAAAAGACGCTAACTTTCAAAAACTGCACAAGGCTTTTTTTCTAGTAGTTAAAGAATAATAAAAGATGTTGGTGAACTCATCTTTGATAAATTGCTACTGTTGGGGTCATGGTATAAACATCAAGTTTGTTTGAAAATTATATAATTTGATGTTTCTGAAAAAAACTATTGGCGATTCTGGTGAATTTACATTTCATTGTCAAAAAATTGTTGTTTTTGCTTTTGTTATGCTTTCAAGGATAAAAGTTTTCCGTATTTATCTGGATTTTTAAGTTTATCCTTATTGGTTTTTGGTTTTCCTAAGATTTAAAAAAATTTCATACAATGTGTCTTTTATTTCAGCTGTTTTTGGTTTATTTAATTTTTATTTTTCAGATATCACTTGCTATAGTTATTTTTTCTCATTATAATGGAAATGCAAGTAAAATTTGGTCATATAAATAAATGTATAATAATCTATTTTGTGTTTTTTATTTAAAAAACCATTTGTTTCTTAGTTTTGTTTTTATTCCTCCGAATTTTAAATTTTTGTTTCCAGATTGAATCACGATTAAAAGAACCAAGTTAAGTTTATACAAAAAAAAATCTACCTTAACTAAGATATGGAAGGGGTGTAGTTAAAATATATATATATATATTTTTTTTTTTTTTAAGCTGTTCCAGTATCATCTACCATAGAAAACGATCGCTTTCTTCTAAATGAATTATATTATCTGCGTTCATGTTTTAACGAGAAGCAGAAAAATATATTTAATTTTTTTATAACTTATGTAATATCTTAAAGGAATTCTCTGATATGCTTCTCAAAATCTAGATCAACCTTCTGTACTTGTAATAGCTTCAACAAGAAAAGAAGCTACTGGTATAGGTGGTATAACTTTGTACTCAGCTTTCAATCTTCCTATTATAATATTAGGAAAACCTTTTGACTATATGAAACCTTCAGATGTTAAAAGAAACCTGTACAAATACCTAAAGATTTTACTTATCAATGAAATTGCAGTGATCGGAAACCAATCATTTATGTATTTAAACCCTTCATTACAAACATAAAACAGAATTCTTTACCATTTGATGGAATATTGATAATTTATAAACTCTATGAACTAGAAGAAATTGTACGTCAAAGTGGTGATCCTGAGTTTGCAAACATACTTAGCAGAATATGTGAAAGTAATCATACTGATGATGATATAGAGAAAATAAAGGTTTTAGCTAACACATACATTGACTTGACCAAATGAGTTTGTGAAACTATTTATCTTACAAATTTTTTAGAAGGAAAAGAAAATGAAAAAAGCCATTAATAATCTTGGTAACGAAATATTTATCATACCTGCATAAGATTCTAGAAAGGATTTAGAGACAGGAATACATATTGTTAAAATTCCAGATTATATTAGTCTTAATCAAGCTGTCAATTTATCTGCCATTTTAAAAATATGTGTAGGAGCACGGTTTTTGCTAACAGATAATGTAAATGTTGCAGATAGATTGATAAATGGTTCACTAGGCACATTAAAGTGCTTGAATATAAAACATGGTTATTCATTACTCGGTGAAATATATGTAAAGTTTGATAATAAAAATGCTGGAAATAAAAGATAGCAGACTCCGAGGAGAGCTAAAACAATGTGTACCTATTAATGCAATAATAAAAAAATTTCCATTTACAAAAAGCATAACTATTGTTACTGTCCAAAGAAAACAGTCCCCTGGTATCTTAGGACATGCAATCACTATACATAATTCTCAAGTACTTTCGAATATATGAAAGGTAATTTGGACCATACAGCAGAAAATAAAACTAAAAAGAAAACAAAATATGTTGTACTAATATCACAAGGAGAAGTATACACATTGCCGAGTTGAGCAAAAAACAGAAAGTTGCAACTACTATATTTCGATCCTAATTTTATTAAAGTTAACAAGTCTGCTTTGAATGAGATGATACGCATGAGAAATGAAGCTGTATTCACATATGAACATCCATTGAAAAAAAAAATGACTGGTTCTAAAATGTCATTGTTAAACATAAGATCATGGAATGCTCACCTCAGTCAAATGACAAAATATATCCAAATTTGTGCGCTTTTTTATGTTTCACAGAGACACACAAAGTTAACACGTTTGTTGTTATAAGTGATTTAACACACAATGAATGGAATGATATCCACAAAATTATAGGTCTTGGACTTGCTATATGCTTCAAAGCAAATGAATTGAAGATCCTAAAACAGTTTGTAACAGTTACATCCCTTGAAATATTACCTGTTTTAATGCAAATTCAACATAATCCTATTTTAATAGTTCTTGTTTATCGCATACCTGGACCATTATAAAGTTTTTTTACCAATTTAATTACAGAGCTACAGTCGCTTTTAAAAAACTTATAAAATAATGATTATGGGTGACTTTAATCTAGATCAAAGATTGTCTAATAATGTTTCTGCGTTAAACAATTTTCTTACCAAATTCAATTTGTTACAACATTCACAATTTTCAACACGTAGTCAAGGTAGAGTTCTTGATCTAATCATAGATGATGGCACTATCATCAAAGTCTACTGCTGGACTACATTCCCATTCTCTGGTCATTTTATTTTTTACTTTAATGTTCAAACATTAATGACTAATTACAACATACTTTAATCTTAATCTCAATTTTTTTATTGACAAATTATTCTCTTTTACATATAAGCGATAAACTAGATAGATATTAAATAAATTAATATGACATTTTTAGGTATTTTAATCAAATTATTGTAAGTATTATTGTAAAGGTCAGATAACCTCAATGATGAACAATACAGTGTATCACTACAAACGAAACTGTTGGACACGGAGTAGTTTTATAATTATTTGTAATTAATCATGCTTTTTATTTGTTCATTTAAAAAAAAAATTTCTTTAACACTAATCCAGGGGTCCTTCGGTACATTAGTTCTTGTTTTAATTGAATGCTGATATTTATTGATTGGTTTTACAATCTTAGGCATAATTTACTGATTTATTATGCTTTAATTTATTTAATACTAAATTGTGCAGTCTCAAAGATTTATTTAATACTCAACTGTGTAGTCACAAAGATCTGGTGCCCTTTAAAAACAAAATACCTGCAAATCAACTATCACTTAACTAAATATATTCCAAGTTAAATTTATTATTAGGTCTAAAAAATAAAATTGCTCCTGATTTTTTAAAATTGCAATTCAAAATATCCGCTTAAAGATTAAATTCTAAATCCTTGGCAAATACTTCTGAAATGTATTATTTCACAATAAACTCTTTTTATTGTATCTCTCATCTTTGCCACATATAAATCTTCAAAAGTTATCAAATTTTTGCTTGCAGTTGTTATTTTGCCCAAACAAGTTAAATTTTTTTTTTTTTTTTTTTTTTAATGCTGTTTTCGTCGAGTTATATATTACGTTGTTTTAGTTTTTGGCTAAAACACAATAAACTTGACTTCAGCTCAAAATTTTGGAGACAAGAGATTTTATGGCCCATTCCAATTGTATGCAAGCAAAAAGCACAATCCTTGGTGACATGAAATACACATAGTTAATAAGATTTTACGTTTTATATATTGATGCTACATTAAATATAAATATAATAATTATAAATACTGTCAAATTTTTTTGTGAAAAATGTTATGTTTGGGTGACTATAGAGGTTTGAAAGATATAACATTCTTTTGAAAAGACTTTATACGATGCCATTTGACAATAAATTTTTATTTAGAACTCTGCTGGGGACACAGAATCATTGTTTACAATAGTTCATTCAGTACTTACCAACATTGAGCAGCTTTATGCAGAGAATAAATTTCATGGTTCAGTTGAAAGGTTTTTTGCCATCATTGAAACATGTTCCAAAGATAGACCAGTAAGATTTTCTGTTCTTGTTTTAAATTTTTAAGTAAACTAAGAAAATCGTTAAAAAGGCCTGTGTTATCTTGTTTCTAATACAAAATTTGTTGTTATCATCAGAAAAGTGTAAATCTTTATCTCCTTGAAGTAACAGTGTCAAACATAGCACTGTATTTGCAAGGAGCAAAACAGCAGAGAATATATAAACCTAATACTTTAAGGATAAATCTTTGATCACTTTACTCTTCAATAGACCTGAGGTCGTTACCTCTGTTATAAATAAAACAGAACTTTCTACTCTCTTGGTGGTTCTGAACACATATTGCCTGATTTTCCAGCTAGGACTGACACTAATTTAACTTATCTCAAAATGACAACCAAAATGGTTGAAAAAATTTTTTTTTATTCTTGATCCTTTTAAAGCTGCTGACCCTGATGAAATTCTTGTAGTTGTACTACAAAGGTGTTCTCCAGAACTCTTTTCGATACTCTTTAGGTTGTTTAAGAAGTGTATCGCTGAATCTTGTTTTCTATACTGCTTCGATTGTTGGGCTCACAAATAACTTCTTTTGTAATTTTTACATTTTTTACATTGCAAAATCTTCTGCCGTGAAAGTTGGATCTCTATTCTGAGTGTGGTACTTTCTTCTACCCAACCTGGTCGGTCCTGATCTTGATTTGAATCTTCAATCACTTTCCCATCACATAAATGGGGCCTCATTGTCATTATTATATAAGTATCTCAATGGACACTATTGTAATTGCTTGAAAGCATTAACTTCTTCACTTAAGACTTGTTCAAGGACCACAAGGTTTTCATCTGCTACTCATCCTTTAACAGTACAGATCCCTAAATTTCACAAAAAAATTTATTCAAGTCTGCTCATTTGTGGAACTCTCTGCCTTCTGATTTCTTTCCTTCTGATTATGATTTCCAATCCTTTATTAAGCTTAATTTCAGCTATCTTTCTCAGTCTTTTTAAGACCGGCTTTATTCATATCTCTTCTATTAGCTTACTGCATAGTAGTGGCTTTTAGCCTTGTAGAAAGTGACTGATTTAAAAGAATAGAAAAATGTATAAAAAAAAAGTATGAAGGCTTTAATCAACTTCTAAACTCCAAAAAAGCTTTATGAATTTGAATTAAACTACATTTTTGTTTCTATAATTGTTATTTATAATTCTTATTCATTGTTAATATTTTTATTTAGCTCTGTTATATTTTTCATTATTATAAATTTACTATTTCGACTGGGGGCTAGGAATTGATATTTATGACCTTTTGAGGTATGGCACCCCATCCATTAAGTTAATATCACAAATTATTTTCTGTCACCTAAGTGTATTTCAATAAAATATTTTTTTAAAATACAGCAAGGGTCTTCAAATCTTTGCCGCCATAAAAATAACTATTGGATATTTTCTGGTACATATGTCATTGAATAAATTTTGGCAATAGAATAACTTACCAATGATATAATCACCTAAAGAGAACTGAGAGAACCAAAATGTTTAATATCCTCAGGGGATTAGAAAACTAACCCTAGAGTGTGCTTACAAAAAAGATGTTTAAGCTAATCACTGAAAAAATAAAAGCTATAATAATTAATTAGGAATGTGAGAAGGTGTTGTGCATGTGAAGGAAATATATTTTTTTTTTTTTTTTTTTTAATTTAAGTGCTATCATAAAATTGAATTAGATAAGAATTAAATTTTCAAAATAATGGTATTAGCCTATAAGTACAAGATTCTGAAGATTTGGAATCTGAAGCTGGCTCCACATTACAATATTTTATGTATGTGACATATAATGAGGTCACTAAACTCAGCTTGTCCTCATAACCAGCAGTATTTTCTAAAAATCACTGATAAAAGCTAGTGATTCTTAAAAATAATATTGATAATTTCAGGAAATCTAAATTTTTTCTACAATGTAATGCAAATTTTTTTTTTATTAAATTTTTAAAGATGGTTATGCTACAGCAGAAAGTGATTTTTTGAGTTGATATATATTAACCAGACCTTGCACTTTATTGAATATGGTGTAATACTGACTACTCCCCTTTACCTTAAGTTCAAAGTACTTCATTTGCAAGTACAACAGCATCAGCTATTGGAGTTTAACTTTAGACTCTATCATCAGCACAATCTCGACAAGAACTGCACCATAAGTATTTTTATTATTACTGTTATTTTGGCTTTGAAGCATTCATTTCTCGCTATAGCTATGTTTTTTTAATGATTCCTGCATTTAAAACATAATTAGGTCTTGATATTTATAATACTTATATGTCGATTTTTGATTATGTCGTTTTACCCTTGGGGTAGCTGATTCTTATACTTACTAATAGTAATGGACTTAACTTTCATCGTGACCAGCAAAATCACCAGATTGGTTAGTGTACTGCCTAAAGTTAACTTGACTGTTCTGACTTTATTTTGTGATTGCACGTAAGAGGAGAAAAAAAAGAAGAACTAATTGGTTCGCAATCCCATGCATATCATACGCAAATCATTTACTCTGTTTTATGCACTCTGTTATTGCATTCAGATATTCACACTGTGTTTATTTTTTAGGAATCATCTATTATAAACCTATTGAATTACTATCAACAGCAAATTAACCCGAGCAAAGACGATTGGCTGGAAATCTTTCGAAATGTCTTAAACAAATATCTGAAGAATAGCAACAGAACAGTAATACGTATAAAAGTTGTTAATATGATATCTGTTATATTCAGACATTATAAGCATAAATATGAAGTAAATCATTTATAATCATTTTTAAATTAACAATTCTTATACAGAATTTTACAAATCAAACCATAGGTATTAATATTGTGGGTTGGTTATGAATTAAGCTATCAATTAACTCTCCATGAAATTTGTTTTTTACTTTAAGATCTGAAACATGTTTTGAATGTCCTATAAGTTCATGTGAATTCAGCTATGTGTCAATTAATTTTCTGGGCTGTTTTATGGGCTCTATTGCATGTTCTTCTATCTTCAAACCAATATGTTTTTGCCTTACAATGGTCCTTTAATGACATGTTTTTTTCCGACCTGACCTTGAATGTTCTTATAACCTAAACCTTTACTAAAAGAATCATGCAATTACATTTTAACCAAATACAGTATATTCACTAGTTTTTAAAATAAATGTGAGAATAACATAGTATTTGAATCATGCATTGCTTCTAATGTTGCTTAACCCATGAAGTTACATAATATATCCAGCATGTATACCACCCAAATTTATGAAAATCACATAAGCGGCTTATAAGTGACTCATAGCTTTTGCATTTCAAAATTACAATAACTTTCACCACTGTTTTTTGTTCCTTGATTAAATGAAGTGCTCAGTAGATGCCACATATGTGAGATGTGTTTTCATTGATTTTTTTCTCTATTTTTAGCATAAAATGTCCCAGGTTGTTATTCAGGGATATATTGAATGACTTAAATAGTTATTTAAATTCTTTTGAGGTTGACCCAGCACTTTCCTTATCATTTTGATGTAGTTACTGTAATTATTTTCATCCTAAGAGTTATTTTTTAACTAACTAAAGTCACCACTGTATGGTAATTAATACTTTCAAACACCCATTAAGTGAATCGGACTTCCTTTTTTAAAAAACAAATGTCCAGTGGTTTCTTGGTTCCAGCGACAGATTGTTGAGATATACTCATTACCTCGTTTTATGAATTGCCTCACTACAAACGAAACAAATGACTTTAAATTTGCGTGATACTAAATATCACATTTAGGTTGATACTAAATATCACATTTAGGTCAGTTTCTCTAACATCAGCACATTATATTTATTTTAAATTAGTACTAAAAACAAACGTGTATTAATTAATTTCTCTTAACTGGTAATATTTTAGGAAAAATAAATTAGAGTAAATGCCTTTTTACTGAAGATAATAACAGAAACCATTAGTTTTGCTAAATATTGCCAAAAAGTATATAACAAAGTTCTTAGATATAGGAGTTAGTGAGTGAATTTTGTTAAATCTCTTTCAGCAATCATAAAAAAAAAATGCATTTTAGAATATTTTTTGGTTTTTGTTCCCGGAAAAATACGAAATTCTACTCCTAGACTATTGATTAATGCCTTATAGAGTTATATACACACACAAATAAAAATATATTAGTTTTTTGGTTACATTGCAATTATATTTCAATATAAAATTGTTGATTTTTTGTATCTAGTTCTTGCTGCTTAGATATAATCAATCTCAATTTTTCAATGCATATCTATACTAGCTATTTCAACCCTTTCATGTCATGCAATGTTCTGCTATACAAAGGGAACCGAAAAAGGGCTCTAAATCTTTCTTTGCTCTATTACTCAACTCACTTTTAGGAGGAGCTTCTTGAATTGCTGTTAAACAATTACATTTCATGTGTAGCTATTGAAAGGGATGAAGAAGTACGTTTGGCACTATCACAATTACTTGCAGATCTGCTACAATTGTGTACATCAACAAAATACCCTGATGTTCTTTCAGTCATTGATATGTTGCTAGCAACTATTAGTGGTCGCAAAGGGAACTTGCAAGATATTGAAATAGTTGTTGGTGCTCTTATAAGAGCTTATGAGGTACATCGTTTATTTTATATGATCTTTAAAAAAAATTTTAGGGACACAAAGATAATATTTAATTATTCATGGTTTTGCACAATTATCTTCCTTATTTATTCAAATATTGTGAATTCAAAGCTTTCTAGTGAAGCCATTGTGTAAATTTCAGTCAGATGAATTTGAGGTGGACACCAATCTCTATAAATTTAGTAATACCGTAATATCATTTAGAGACTTGTTGTACTAATTTTCTGAAAAATGGAACAATATGTTTTTTGACAAACTTTTGGTTTTCACTGTATAAGCAACCATGATTACATCCTATACAAGGTATTATTTTCATTGCTAATTATAAAAAATATTTGATTCAAACAGGGATTGCGAAGCCAAGATTTTCAAGATTTACAAAAGCATGAAGATGATGAGATGCTCAACTTTGAACCTAATATTTATAACTTAAGGTTATTTATTCGGAAAAGTGTTATTAACTTTCTTTTTTATGCTTTTTGTGTGAAAAGGTTTTTTCACCACATCTTCAAGGTTAATTTGACACTTACCACTACCGTTCCTAAAATATATCTGTTTCTTGCTGCTCCATATGTTGATTCTAAAGCTTTAGAATATTATACACATATCAAAAAGTTTTTTTAAAAGCATTTTACAGCATACGAGCTTTTGATTATTTCACTATAGGTTGTTTGTTGAAATTCAAAGATGTTGTTTCTAAGACAATGCTTTCAGTTATAATTTAAATTTGTAAGTTTTGTAGCTGCAACGCTACTTGCATTGAATTATTAAAGAGTGCTGAAGAACTCTCGAATTTTAGAATTACCTGATAAGCACTTTTCACCTAGCTTCTACACCAGTTTCTCAATTTAAAATCATATTTTAAAGTTTGATTATTATTTTTCTTTGAACTATTCTATATCATTGATAGAGATTATTTTAACTTTCAAATGAATTAAGATGATCACCACTCAATGGAAATTTCTCAATCCTCCATATCTATTTGATATATGTAAATAATGGCCTATTAATTTTGAAGTTTGCTCATTTCTTTTATTATAAACCTTATTTCGTATAAGACATGATTAGACAGTCAAAAAAATATGTTGTTTTATTTTTAATTTAGCCATGGTATTTCATATTAAAATGAGGAGTTTAGGTTTAAAGTTAAAGATCAGCTCAGTTTAACATTTTTGTCATTTATATCTCAATATGAAATTTTCATTCTTCATTAACAAATTTGCTCATTCTGTTTATTTTAGGAGAAACTGTTTTCCCCTTTGAACAACTATGTTGTCAATATTTTTACGATATTGGTAAACCATGTAACATTCCACTACATATCTAATTTGCCACCTTTGTTTGGAGGGAACATTCGTGGCAAAATCTTTACTTCTATCTTGGCTATGCGCACTAACGAAAAACATTTTATGGGAATTATCAATAAAGAAGGTTGTATAAAGTACTCAGCTCATGCTATTTTTAAATCGGTCCACCAAAATTTTTCATCAGGACCTGAAAAGATATGTTTTATCCATTGTGATTTCAAAAAAGCATTTGATGCAATACTCAAGTGTTTAAAGAATGAACTAGACTGGTTTGTGTTAGAGATAGTGTTGAAAAATTTACCAAATCAGCTTCAAAATAAAAGTTTATTTTTGTTTTGTCATTGTAATATGAATCAATTATGTGCTGCTCTTTACAATTTAGTCAATGACAAAATGTATTTGAATAAGGTCCAGAATTGCCCATCAACATTTGGTATATCTGAACTACGGAATTTGATTTTTCCAATCCTATCAGTAATAGCTATTTTCAGCAATTATCTATCTAAAGAGAGACAATTAGATTTAGTTAAATGTTTAGAGTTTGGCTTGAATACGTTGTGTGCCCGAACTTGTGTCTCTTGTTTGACAATTTGTACACTTGAAATGCAATCTGTGATGGTACGCACTTTACCTTCCATACTTGTCCGATTATCACAGATATCTGCTACTGTAGCAATGGCTTCTCCAGTCCTGGAATTTCTTTCAAGTAAGTATTTAAATTAAAGACTTGAAGTTTTTTTTACAATTCATTAATTTGTTTTTTAATAAATTCACTTTGTCAATCTTGAATGCTTAAATTTATTGAGAAAGGGTTTGAAATAAAATAAAAATAAAGATTTTTTAGGGAATCCTGAAGATATTTTGGTTTTTCTGTCCTTATTTATATTTTTGAAAAATTTTTGTTATTCTGTTTCAGCAAAATTTCTAATTGTTACCTTCTGAATATTTTTGAGAATTATCCTATTGTTCATATTTTTAAATATTCTTTAATAAGATAAGCTATTTATTAATTTTTAGCACTTAAAGAGATTTCCTGTTTATACACAAATTTTGTAGAGGAACAGTACATGAGTATATTTGCTATGGCACTTCCTTACACTGATCCCTTTAAATACTCAACATATATTGTCATGCTATCACATCAGGTTATTGCCGATTGGTTCACCAGATGCAGACTTGTATTTAGAAAAGGATTTGTTACATTGATTACAAAGGCTTTGAAGGCAAATGCATTTGCATCGACTGAAAAGCATGATGAAAAGAAATCTTCTTTTCATCAGAATATGACAGAGGTGTGTTTGGATATGATGGCACGATACTCTTTTTCTCACCATCTATCCCAGCCAAAGCGTACACCAGTTGTTGAATTTCTTTTGAGTAATGGTGATTCACAGACATGGCTTTTATCAAATATGCTTATTACTATAACAACGAGCTACGGTGGACAAGAGAAGTGCGTAGCATGTAGTGCCAAAAAACAAAAACCCAATTCAAAGTTACTTGAACCATCTAGTAAAAGTAAAGAAATACCTGACAGTGACGACAATGTGTTTTCAAAAGTAGAATATTCTTCGTACTTTACTGCTCATTCAGCTGCTCTAGAAAACGCAGATTATATCAGCTCAAAGAAAACACCAACTGAACCAATCCCAGTTATCTCAGCTGCTTCTGTTGTTGTGAATGACAGTGAGAAGGAGAGCTCATGTGAGGAGGAAGGAGTTGAAATTGAACCTACTCCTTTGGTTGAAAAGTTAACTCAGCAGCTTGTTGACAGCAAAGATCAAACCACTGTTTTTTCGCCATCCGAACAGTTAATGTTTAGTAGACAGGTATCTAAAGTTTGTGTAAGCGAGCATAATGAAGATCTGGATGATAGTGAAGATGAATGTGAAGATGAAACAGATGAACTTCAATTCGAACACAAAGAGACCAGCAGTAGTATTGAAAAAAGCGACATTTATACAGAATGTAGTATAGCGCCATCAACTAGTTATGACGTTATTTCTGAGTCCTATTTAAATATGAACCGCAGTGAAGAGGCAAGCCCTAAAACGTTAAATATTAAAAACACTATCACTGAGTGTAAATGCGTGGCTGAAGGGTGGGCAGAGATCTTTATTAGAAGGCCTACTGGAAACATTTCATGGGTTATGAGGATTGAAAGCAGTACAAATTTTGTAACTAATACTTTATCAGAGTTAGCAGCATTGGCAGCAAGTTTAGATGGTCTCCACATTAACAAGAAGCTTGGTAAAGTTACTTTATTTAGTTTGAATTTCGAATTTTATTTTATTTCCCTTAGTTGTATTCAATATTATGGCTCACTATTTCTGGATGAAATCGAGATAATTTTTAGTAAACATCGTTTGCTTAAATAGAATAAATCAGGTTTTGAGTTATTTTTAATTTTAATATCATAGTTATGTTATTTAATAATGGTAATAATATCAAATTTATGAGAAAATTTATGAGATTAATGAAATATTCATCTTACTACAATCTTTTTGTGGTGTGGCGGTTGTGGTGATATGGATCCTAGTGGTGGTGATGGTGATGATTGTGACGGTGATGATTATGATTGTTTTACACGAAAACTTTTGTTATTTAAATTATTTTCTCATTTGTCATTAGATTTTTTAAATTTTGTACTAAGTTTAAAAAAGATTAGGAGACTTGTTTATTGATGACCACTTGTTGAAAATAATAGTTTTAGCAAGGACCAAGCTTAAAAGGTGACTTTTTGGTGCACTGTAATAATGTCTTTGTTAATACTAATTTCTCCTAAACATATTAAATATTTTTAAAATAGCATGTAGTGTGTTTGGTTATAAAACCCTTTGAAAAATATTTCGACCAGCATGTGCCAAAAATATTTCCTTAAAGATAGAAACCTAGCAAAATTTACTGTTTGATGTTTTTAAACTTTTAAGAGCAATGGAATGTTTCGGACTCCTTATCAATAAAAATCATTTATATGTATTTTTTTCTTTTTTAGTTACAAACCCATATAAAAATCTCTATATCTGCCAAACAGATTTACCCTTAACAATGGGCCTCTACCAACAGTGATTTATATTTGAGAATTATTATTGATGGGTTTGCAATTAACTATTAACCAGGAATTTAAAATTTAGGATCAAGATCTCCTAGAAGAAGAAAGTCACATACTAGACGATACAGCACCGGCTCCATTGAAACAGTGAAATCTAAAGAGGTAATTTTCTGAATGGTGATAAATTGCCAAAAAAATTCCATGTGAACATTATTATTTTCAATCACTAACACTTAACATTTGCATGGAATCTCTGAGATTATCTAACAATTGCTTAGAGCAGTTTTTGTGTTATCTTAAATTAGTCGCTAACATTTTTTACAGGTATATAATGTGTGAACAATATCTTTAATACTAAAATCTTTACAAACATTTAATAAGAAGCAAACTGAAGCTGCATTACATTAGTAGTCTACCTAATAGTGGCAATTATATACACAGTACTAAGGCTTTATAAAGCCTCAGTGTGTATATTTGCGCAAGATAATGAATAAATCAATGTAGGTAAAGTGTTTAAAATTATAGTCAATAAAGCGTTTTAGAAAGATGATAAGAAAGATAAAGAAGTAAGATAGTATAAATAAAAAATGTTTGTTTGTTAAACTCAGGTTTAGATTTATCTCGTCCATGTAGAGATACCCTTAGATCATTTGTTTTAGAGTAATTTTCACTGAATCTGAAATACAAAGATGCTTTTAAGAAATAGATTTATAAATAAAATTTCACTTTACTAAAAATGTTTTGTTAAATATACGAGGATTTTTGCTCATCAATGTTAATGTTTTGAGTAGTCAGACCTATGTAGCTAACATTGCAACTAGAAAAAATTCATTTACCTAGCGCAGAGTTGTTGAGGAACTTTATATTTATGATTTATGGTATCCGGACAATTTCCCCCTGGATTGTTGCCCCTCGGAAATTTGCCACCCAGATAATTTACCCCCGGACAATATCCCTCTAGGATTATTGCCCCCGGGTAGTTGTGCCTGAACAATTCCCCCTGGGGTAATTGCCCCTGTTTTTTTCATTTTAAATAGATATTAATTAGTTGGTTAAAATATAATAAACAGTGACGTATGGAATGACAGACAACATAAAATGTTTAAATGCATCATTTTGAGAATACCACAGACATAATTTTGTATGTCTGCACCAGATAATTAACTGCACTATGCACAAATGTAAATTGCAGAAGCAAGTTGGATTAAATTTTACAATAGATATTCAATAAAGTATTTATAATTATATACAAAACAATTCGCTATAAAAATGTGCGAAAATTGTACTATTGCTTAATCCTTTTAAAACTAGTGATAGTAGCACTCCTTGATATTTAAACTTTAAATGTAATTCATAAAATAAAAGGTTGTATAGTATTTCTAAACTGACCAGAATATGAACAAACTTAGCCTCTATTGTAAGTACTTTTTTCCTAATCATGTTTTGTATAATTTGATTTACGTTTTCATTTTTCAACGATAACTGTTATAGAGAAAGTGTGTCAGTATTTAAAACAGGGTGGATTAAAGATCGGAATACACAGAAGAATATGAGCTAGCTGTATACCCACAAATGTTTGGCTAATTGGTGCATTTAAAAAGAAATCTTAAAAAGTAAGAAATTTGGAGGAGCATCAATCCCCGTACCTCTCGCATGCTAAGCGAGCGCTTTACCATTTGACCTAAACCTTCTTGACAAAGTATGTTTAAAAAACTAATATTTTATGATAATATTTTAAATTGTTTCATAGTTTCAAAACTACCAATCAAAAACGATGTTATTGTTAAAACCAGCATGTAAATTTTTAAAATATTGAGGCCTTAATATCTTTGTAAATGATTGTTTTATTTTTGTTGAAGAAACAGAAGTATGGAATTTTCCTGATGATAACACTATATATGCCTACAATACTTCTTTTGATTTAATTATTAGCAAACTAAAAGCTGAATTAACCCGTATATGCACTTGGTTTTCTTTAAACTCGCTTGTCGCTAAACCTTCAAAATTCCAACTGATGTTTCTTGGAGAAAAAATCCATACAACAAATTTATCTTTATTTATTTGCGGTAAAAAGATTTTTGCAAAAAACGAGCTTGAACTGTTTAGTGTAAAAACTAATAACAAACTATCTTTTTCTAATCATGTTATTAGTATTTGTATAAAGAGAAATTGTGTGCCATTATTTGTTTGAGAAACTTTCTAGCGATATCTCAAACAAGGTTGCTAGTTTATGCCCATGTTTTATCATACTTTTCTTATTGTCCTCTGAAATGGATGTTCTGTTTCAATAGGGAAAAACATGTTATAGACAGAGTTCATAAGAGGCCACTAAGAAAAATCTACAGAAACTTTGCTCTTGATCTTGATGAGTTGTTAATTATTTACAAAAGTTGTAGTGTGCACATTTACAGTTGTTCATGACCGAAATTTATAAGTCAATCATATGAGTCCGAAGATATTTTCTTTATGAAATATGTACTGTATAATCTTAGAAGTATCTTTGTATTAAATCTTCCTCCCGCTCTTTCTACGACCTATGGAACAAACTTTTTCCAGTTTAACGGCAGTATTGAATTGAATCGTTCTGTCAAGTCGTTTTTTGTTCTTTTGATGGCATAAAGGTGACCAATGAAAATTCTTTATTAAAAAAATGTGCAAAATGCCGTAGGAAATCATTACACAGTGAAAATAAGGGTATTATTATAGAGATTTTCTTGTTGCTGGAATAAACTAAATTTCAGAATTATTTTCAGCTAACCACAATATGTATATTTTTAAATTAAATTTTCTGTTGATACACAGAAAATGAAAAACAACAAAAATACTCATTAAGTGAAGATTTTTCATAAATATTCTGTGTTTCGGACCTAAATTTTGCACATAGTAACTTAAGTCAACAATTTTTGTTATACAACAATTTTATTTTTGAAAAACCATTTCTATATCAGTATACAACCTCTTTGGATGACATGATTGTTCTCTTGTACATGAATATGGAGTTTAGCGTTACAGAAAAGGGCCAACGAAAATTAATGAGAAATGGTTACCAATATGTTAAGTAAAAAAACTTGACAATTAACCAGACTGAAGTCTGGGAATGCTTTGAATGAAGGAAAGGAAATTGTAAAGTAAAGGTCAAAGATTCAATACTGGATGATTGCTGAGGTAAATAATCAACCACGCACCATCGCAAATTAAATGCGACCTAACAAAAGTCCGCACAGGTATTAAACAAAGATCCCAGACAACACAAAACTTCCCAACAAATCCTCAGAGATGTACTTCCGAACATTATACCTGCAGCAGCAGTGAAATTACCACGATTGACCAATTTGCAAAGGAACATTGACTTTCAAAGGCAGGACAGAAAATTGTACCCTAATCTGCTCAGGTGAGAAGACATTCCTATGCTGCTACAACAATATCAGAAAACCACTGCTCGTGAACAATTCTTGCTATTCGATAGTGGCGCTGGTGATGTTTCTTGGATACTAACCTTTGCATCTCAACTGGGTTTGGAGTTGCTGGCTAATTCTTGTGATTGGTTTCTGGACATCACATTCAAGTTTATGGCCTACTGCTAGATAAGAATAGGCAAGCATACCTTAGGATACTTCAAATAAACAATCTTAACAATCCGGAAAGAATGCTTGTTGACTTTGAACTAGCTGTTATCAACGGTATTGGTGATGTTTATCCTCGAACTCAGGTGTCAGAATGTTTTTTTTTTTTTTTTCATTTAAGCCAAAGCATTTGGAAGCAGTGTGTAAATCTTGTGCAACAATACAACGATGATCCAGATTTCCAAGTACACATCAGAATTATTGCTGCCATTGGGTTTGTTTCTCCAGCCGATGTTGCGTATGCATTTGATAGAGTTGTGGACATATAATGGCGAAACTATATTAGAATTGCAGACGATGTACTTGAAAACTTTAAGGACATCGGGGGGTTCTGTAGGAATGCACCAAGGCGGGCACCATTATTTAAAATAGAATTTTGGAACATGTTCAACTGTAGAAACCAAAAGTTTCCACGTACTAATAATAGAATTGAAGGGTGGCACAATGGTTTTTAAGCCAATGTATCTTCTTGTCATACTATTTTTTGAAGGTTTTGAAAAAGAAGAAAGCATTGTTCGTGTGAGAATTCCGCAAAATCAAGTGTTTGCAATCATAATCCGAATTGTTGGTGCCTATCCAAATCGGCAAATTATTTGCGTGCTATTTGTCACAACTTTTTAAATCTTAAAATAAATGTAATATACATGATTTTCTTTTGATTACAATATTGTATTTCTTTCTTTTCCGAATAAAACGCTTACAAAAGTCAATTAAAAAACGTATGATAATATGTTGTTCTAATTGGTTTGTCCATTTTACCATAAATAGCTTTTATTCTATTTCAAAAAATTGTATTTGTTTTTTGATTAATCATTTATAGGGGTCAATTACCCTGGGGGCAGTTGTCCAGTGGGAAGTATCGGCCAGGGTAAAGTTATTCTAGTGGCCAATTATCCCAGGGGGCAATTGTCCGGTGGCAATTATCCTAGAGGGTTTGTTCAGGGCCAACTATCCTATGGGGGATTGTCCAGGGGGCAATTATCCTAGAACCTTGATTTATAACCATTCAAGATATTAAAGCTTATCTACAGAGTAGCAGTGTTTTGATACTTTATCTGAATAATCGCCAATATAAGGAAATTTACGATTTTTTTAATATTGGTTTCTTTTGGTTTAATGATCTATCAACGTAATTATCAATTTACAAAATATAAAGAGTTGGTTAAAGAAGAAAGATTATCTCGTTTTTTGTGGTATAGAAAATAGGATATTAGGGCAATTAAGCTTTTAGGATAAATATTTTAGGAAAATTTATAAACAATGTCCTAATCTAAAATTCAATGTATTTTTAAAATATTTCATTTTTCTGGGCCAATATTACATTTTTATATTTCTCTATTGGACATTTTTCATATAAATTTTCTTTCATAACAGCTGTCTCAGTTAATCTGAAAGTAGGAATCATTGTGTTATGCATAACATAACGAGTTATCAGGCTTAAATTGTGTCTGTTTTTTTATTTTTCTCTGTCGTCGTTTTTTTTTTTTTTTTTTTTTAGGTAAAGTCATTCGGTAATAAGGTTTTAGAAAAAAAAACACTGGTTATTTAGGACTAGCCGGTAAACAGGCGTCTTACGCTTTTTTTTAAGAACATTATTATAGAGATTTTTCTAGGATCAGTTATAGAAATTTTACACCTTAAAAATGAATTACTTCGTGAATTTAGAAGGCATCCTTTGACTCAAATGTTCACCTGTACATTTTAAAACAAAACAATATATATGATTTTTCTTTTATAAGAAACTCGTATGACAAAAATCTTGAGTAATGTAACAAGGACAAACGTCAATGAGCCTACAACAAATGATTCGGTATAACAAGAATAATAACAATCAAAAGCCTGTGAAGTTTTGGAGAAACTTGTTGAAGTTGAAGCTACTGAACTGCCAAAAATTCCTGACCAACGAAAGAGCTATGCGTTGAAGGAAAAGGTTAATGCTTTGAGTAATTTCAACGATGGTATGCTTACCAGGAACGTAGCTAAGAAGAATAGTATTCATAAAAGTATGATTACTTGGTGGAAATTAAAGGAAAATACAATCTACAACAAGAGTACCGAAGACAAGTTTTTTACAAAATGCAGATAAGGTGACAAGCACAAAGTTTTGATCAACAAACTGTATATTAAGTTCTTTGAAGCAAGAACGAATGGATTGAAAATTAACTTTGAGTGGTTATATGTAAGGGCAAATCAAATAAATCTTCAACAAAACCCAAATGCTGATAAATTGCTGAAGTCAATTTTCTGCTGACTGTGTGTTCTATGTAAATGTCAAGCTGACATAAAGAAGCAAATTCCAGATCTTATGAATTGACACTATAATTTGCGAAAGAAGCTAATCTGGAAGTAGTAAACCTAACTATGACAAAAAAAAATGGAGGAGATTTACACCTGACAAGTGAACATGTGAAATACCCATGTGCAGGGGAAAGTTTCTGTATCGATAGATTTTTAAATCAATGAAATTTTTCATCATTGAACTTTTGAATGAGTCAATTTTTAGAAACATGTCGATACTTACAGAGATGATCATTTTGCAATTAATGGATATTTTGATTAGCGTATATTTTAATCAACTGCTACCTCTTCGTTAGATTTTTAAATTAGCTGAAAATTCAAATCTTAGTTAGTCTGTCAGAAATTTTTTTTCTTTGGAATTTGGAATAAGTTGATATTTTAATTCTTAGATAGTTTCATCGACGAATCTCTTTATGAGCAAAATTTTTCATAAGCGAAGTTTTGAAACCCTTGATCTTTAGAAATATTAATGTCTACAATGGTAGATGCTTGGATAATTTTGTAAGAAGATATTTTAGAGCGATGCGATCACAGGGTATGGTAGCTCAACGTGGCAGTGGTCTTGATAAGCGACAAGCCATATTTCAAATGTCTTTTAGTCCTTTAGGACTGGTGAAACCTGTCTTGATTTCCCAAGATACTGGAAAGAGAATTACTCAAGATGAATTTGCAAAGATCATCGAATTTTCATCACTCACCTGGTTTAGTCAAACCTACCGAAAAAAATCTAAAGACAAAGAATTCCTGTGTATGATGTACAGAAGATTTGAGAAAATAAGCAAATTTAGATCTAGATATTGGCTAAAAAATAAGCAACTTGATATCTAAGCAAAATCTTAAGTTGCTTATAAAAGAATAATCATGTATTCAGCGAAGAAAATTATTAAACTGCTGAATTAATTGCCAAAAGGTACTTTTTCTGAACATAGAAATTAATGATTAGCAGGAAGATATTATTGAAAACTGTATTTAAATTTTTTTTGATGAGCATATAAGCAGCCAATAAAAATATGCTTGTCATATTTGGTATCCAACTCAAAAAGAATTTAATAAGCTGAACACCTCCTACAACAATTTCCTTTGCCAAATAATTTAAAATGGATTTAAGAAACCCTCAAGATCTAATTGAGAATAATGATTTAAAGAATGCTAAATTTTGATATCAAATTTAAAACAATTGCGTTGGGTTTTTTCTAGAAAAGATATTTTAAAATCACTGTCATTCGCCATATGATATTTTCTGCATTTATTTTTTAGTCGTCTTACACTGATGAGCTGGCTTGGAGCTTAAAACAAGAAGGTTTTTTTTTTTTTTTTTTTTTTTGCTACATATTTTAAATTTAAATTTCAAAAACATCCATGGTAATGGAAATTTTATTGTCTTTAAAAGTAATGAGTAATGACAGCATTGTAAAATTTCAGGTCAGATTTTAAGATTATGGTGATTTATAACACTTCCATTGCTAGATTACCTTGAATCTTTATTTGTTTTAGCCAAGTTTGAGGAATTTATCTTATTTTGATTTCATAAAATTGTGCTGATTGTGAGGTGCTAAAAAATTTTTATTTCTTTTTAACTTGATATTTATTCTAGATATTTTATGATTTACATTTATAGACAATCTTCAAGAACTTTCAGAACGTTTCAGCAAGTCTCCTTTAACAAAGTCTTTATCTGGACCTCGTCAAAAAGTATACATTAAACGAGACAGTCCTGAAAAGGTTAGAGCCTTCGAATCGTTCCAGTCAAGGTCCCGTGCGTTCTCTGCAATCGAATCTTCTATACCAACAGAGACATTGAGTGATAAACATGTGGAAGAGAGAGGTGTAAACAATGGTATCAGTCCTTATTTTATATTTCTACAGCTGTTTTACTCTCCAATGGGTTGTTTCCCTGATAGTGAACCTCTGTTATTAGATCACAGTGAGGTTAGTTATGTTTTTAATGGCAAGTATCTCATTACATTTTTGCATCTTGATGCTTCTTTATACCAATATCTATATGATAAACTCATCCTCAACTTTCTGAAAAGTGCGTTGATAACGTTATTGATGTGTGCAGAGTTAGTGCTCAAATAAGGTATAAGTATTGTGGCAGTCGTATCAGTTAATGTTTCACAGTGTGAGTTAGACAATATTTTAAAAATAATAGATTGTATAACTTTTTGAAAGTTGCAAAAAATATATATATAAAAGTTATTGGTAGTGGTAGTTATATAAGCTATAGTAAGTGATAATGTATTTGTAGGAATCCCCGAAGGATTTGGTTTTGGAGATAGAAATAAGGAAGAAGATCCTTGAGTTTTGCATAGCTGTGAATAAGTTTTTGGGTAGCACATAATTTAAGGTTATGGTTATTTAGTCACATCTAAGTCTGGTTTAGCCAAAACTGGGGTTGGATATTGTTTACTGCGTAGAGATGAGAGAAAGTTTTTATTTAATGTAAAGGTTATACCAAGCGAAGAGTTTACAATTCAGCATAAGTCTAAAAAGCCAGAGTTATGATGAACATGAAGTTATATGTAGATATGTTCAGAGAAACTTGCAAGTCTCGTTTCTCTATAGAAAGTTATTTGAAAGTTTTTAAAAATTCCTAATTAGAAGCTACTTATATGTTTTGGGATTAGAACAAAGGTTTATCAGGGATAAGTTGACATGGTGGTGTAGTAGTACCATAGATAGTTTAAGCAAAGATATGAGATGGCTTTGGAGGGAATGGTAGAAAGGTAAAAAAAAGATATAGAGAAAAAATTAAAACTAGATCAAAAATTTAAACATATACCTTATAAATAAAGACACGAGCAGTCTATGTGAAAACTTACTTTAGATCTTCTTTGACACAATGATTAGGTGCAGAAAAAAGTTGTTAATGCTAGAATAAAGAGCTTCAAAAGCGAGGCTATATGGAGTCTGTGTGTTATGCTTTATGGGAGTGAGACTTGGCCAGTAAAGGAAAAGTATTGGAATATATTAAAAATAACTGATGCTAGATGATGAAATTGTATTTGTATTCTGTTCGAAATATGTATAATGGTCGTAAAGAAATGTGTACCTCTAAAGTCAAAGAAGCAGGCTTGTTTGAATTCATTTTTCAAGAATTGACTAATTTTTAGTGCAATATAGGGTATCATTTAGCTGATGTGTGTTGTTTGTTTTCCTTTTGTACTCTATTATTATTATCCTTTGGCTTCTTTTTGTCACCCACTCATGAATTTTTTAGAGCCACAATAATATAAAATATGAAAATATTAAATCGATTACTTATAAGTTTTATAAACATGTAAGAACATAACTAATTTGTGATTAATGTAATATAAACTTCCACACAGTATTTGTTTACCTTTTATTCTATTTCCAAGCTAATTATTTGAACCAATCAAACCGTTACACAGTCTAGTCCTCCCCCAGTGTACTTTACTACTTTTTGATAAATTTTTTCCAGAGTGAGTGTGAAGTTGAATCGGTGTGGACAGCCAAATCATTTTAAGGAATGAATCTCTAGATATTGTTGGTGTAAGAAATTGGACTTAATATTAGTACTTTTAAACTGATTAAGGTAATGTTATCTGAGATGAAGAGTTGCAGGCGATCAGGCTAAGCTGCCAATTACTCCTACCGAAACTAGATTGTGAGAAATATATTGCCTGACACAGGAGTGGAATCTGAACATTCTTCAAATTTAACTTAAATATGCATTAAATTTCTAATACCATTTCCTAGACTTATATATCTGTTATTGTTTAATCCATTTTACTAATATTTTGTGTGTTATCAGGCATCAATATCGTTGAATTATCTATGGAAATAAATGCTGAAACTGCAATTTCTTAACTTAAATCTCGAATTCCTGTGCTCCACCCCTGGACCCCTTTGAGGTGGGGGTGGCTTGCAGTGCCACTCCAAACCACACAGTTGTTTTCTCCTTCGCTACGCTCGGCATGAACATCAATTTGGGATTTCAGGCTCACGGACAAACAACTGTTTTCATCCCTGCTAATGGTATGGTTTACATAATTATTTTGATTTTCATTAGGTTCTAGATCGCTCCATTCGTATGTTAGACAGTATTCCGTCATTTAATACACACAAATTTGGAGTAATTTACGTGGATAGAGAACAAGAAAAATCTGAGATTGAAATTCTTTCGAACAATTTTGGTTCTACACGTTACACAGATTTTATTTGCGGACTAGGAGACCTTGTAAAGCTGTCCGATTGTCAGAGTAATGGTATCTTTACAGGAGGATTAGACTGCTCTGGTATTGATGGACAATTTGCTTATACTTGGAAAGACGATACAACTCAAGGTAAAATATTATTCTATCTACTTCTGAATAATTGGCATCTGTGACGATATTTTCTTAACACTCACCGTTTGAAATGTTTTTTAAGAAACCTTTAGGGGTTTTTTGAAACGGTGCTTCAGCGCAGAACCCAAAATTCTTCTATGATAAAATACTCTTAATGGTTTTGTGTGTAATACCCCATGTAGCTCTATATAAAACCCTTAGTGGTTTTGTGTGTAATACCCCATGTAGCTCTATATAAAACCCTAAATGTCTTTTTCAGCATAATACCCATAATGGTGTTTTTTATAACCTCAAAAAGAACACCATAAATGCCTCAAATAATAATCTAAAAGTGCCTAAATGAGACACAAAGGAGAACAATTAAAAGCTCACAAATAAAAATATGTTTTGAATAATAATCTTTAAATACATGTATTTGTCTTCTTTAAAAATTTTTGTGCAATTTTGGTGTTTTCCGAAATATTTAGCATCTTTGCTGGGTACTCCAAGTAAAAGATATAGTAGGAGGCAAACATTACTGCGAACGAATCAATAAAATCTTGCGAGTGGGATACAACTTCGTTATCTACGATCATATATCTGACTTTCTCTTTCAACATTAGTTCGATGCTTCCTTTTTCTATAGGCGTTGTGCATTTGATACACTGTGATGGTTCAATTTTCCCTAGTTTAAGCATATCCAGGGTGTTCTCCCTTAACAGATAGGGTAACGTCATGATAGCAGCAAATTTGGGATAATCTAAGAATATAAGAAAAACTACCATTAAAGAAAGAAAATATTGTTAGGGTGCATCTATAAAGCACATACGCAGTAAAACGCAAAATTTGAATCTTTTAGCACGAAAAAGTACTTTTTTAACTGTCCCTTCTCACTAAATCTTACCAATTAAGATATTTAGTAGTTTGTTATAGTTAAATTATTTTGAGCCCTTATTGTATATTATATTAAAATTTTTTTTTGGAAACTGCCACTAAACTTAACAGAAAAAGGAGGAAGACCTAATTATTTTAAGAACTTACTATACATTTAATCTGCAAGCATCAAATTTTCCAGCAAAAAATATTCTACACTCTGATTCAGATGGAAAATTTCCACGATCATAATATTGTATGAGAGTGACAGCTAAAATGCAATCTTTGATAATGAACGGTTGTGGTCATTGATGGATCTTTTTTAGGTATGCTTAAACAAAATTTGCAACAAAAGTTAAAAACAGTAAAACATTTTGACATATGTAACAATCAGTAATTGGTCAATCTTTTTGAAAAACGTTTTCAGTAAATATAAATATTTAACCCCAGCAAAATGCAGGAGAGGAGCTCTATCACTCACATGCACCTCCATACCCACCTCCATACCTACCTCATTCAGTTCAGGTGAGTGATCATCACTAGCCTAAAAGGCCTATAAGTGCACTTAATTCAATAAAAACAGCTCAATCACTCACTTCGATTAATTTCAGGAGAAACCTGCCAATTTACTCAAGAGAGAGCCTGCAATGTGTAAATGATGAAACTCACATTTTCAATACAATATTAAAGACAACAGAATGTGCAAAAGTTATTATTTGTTTTTCTTGTCTTACTGTGTCGTATATGTGAGTTTCAACATTCATGCGCTGTTAGTAAGTATAAAATTAGCAATTTTAGGCAAAGCAAGCATTAAAGCTGATGTTGACTCCAAAAAATTTACCGTGCAACCAAAACGTTACAGACATTTTATTACGGTAATTGTCATTTTAACATTTTTAAGCAGTATTCGTATACCTAGAATGATTTTAGGGTTATGACGACCATATTCCTGACTAGACATGACTTGGTTAGTCATTTTATAGTTTGTTGCATAGAAAACAGTAAATACTTCACTTCAGTTAAATTATTTTTTCCACCATACAACGGCGTTTTGGGGACAATTATTTACTATTTTCAATTATAAGTAGAAAGTATTCAATTGCAACAAAGTAAACTGTCCATACCGCGGTAGATTTGTTTATATTTCTCTATATATTTTTTTTGGATATAACCAATCAATTATTGTGTTGTCTGCGTTTTACGTTAAATACCTACATGCAAATAGATAACTAGCAGATGAAGTCATACAAATAGTAACAAATTCTTACTAATAAATACTAGAAACCTTCTTAAAGTAAAAAATATCACTTTTATGAATGTTTATGAAGCTTTTCTTTTTTTTTTTAATTCACTTTCATCATGAGACTAGACAGACTTTCATCATGACTTTCATCGAGACTGTACTTGCTTTCATCAAGACTTTCATAAAGAATATGCACATAACAAATAAAAAAAAACAAAAAAATATGCAGATTCGAGTTGTTAAGTAGACTCTTGTTTTTATGCTGGTGTCTTCTTAAGCATAAATATATTTGTTTCGAGTTTGAGGACACGTTTTTTATCCTTAAATATTAGCTTACTTTAAGCAACCTGTTTTTTTTTTATACCAATTTTATACTGTCTGCATAAAGTCGTACCTGTCACTTTAAGAATACTGAAGGCTTAAGTAACTTAAGTATAAAAACGGCTATTATTTCAATATTGTGTGGATGAGTGCTTTAAAAGTGTTGATGAGAAATTTATAGAGATAGTGACTGGTTATTCTCCATATTTCAATATCATAAACAAAAAGTGCGTTAACAGAGCCAAAAAAAAATTTTGCATGTCTCTTTGAATTTGATTGGTAGACTGGGTGGGAGGAAGTAATGACCCTATCTAACAAACACTGTTATAAAGATAGTATAAGAATTATTTATTGCGTTACCAGGTACAGAAATCCTTTTCATTTGAAAGTTGTTCTGTGGGCACTTCACAAATATAGATACAACCAGTCAGATTTTATTCTATAATTTACTAAGGAAACCTTTGCAATTCAAAAAATGGAAATTTACTAAAGGCGAAAATTTATTCTCAGATTTAGTTAAACGAATGAAAAATTGATAGCGGCAATACTCAATACATGATCGAATAATAAATAGCCTTATAGATATAAGTATACTCTCGGGCGGAGGAAAGTGCCACACCCGGCATTATTTTAAAATAAAAGATAAAAAACAGTAGGTCCCAGAATAGAACCTTGAGGGACACCAAAATTTGTAGAGTACCAATTCGAAGAGTGGTTTATCGAGGACCACTTTGATTTCCCTGCTTGACAAAAAGACTAAATGATAATTAAAACTTCACCAGAGATACAATATGAGCTCATTTTATATAGAAGTACGGCATGCCACACCTTGTCAAATGCCTTAGAAATGTCGAGTGCAATTGCCCTGGATTATAAAAAGAATATGTTGAAACGAGATTTTTTTAAAAATCTATTTAAATTGATTGCATACTTTCTTTAACCAACAATCATACCGAATAATCAACACCATTTATACCATGTTTGTATAGCTAGGGCGTCTTGCAGTTTGCTTTTAGTATAAACGTATTTACTCGTTTTATTTCCACGTCTTGTACCGCTGAATACCGCTGGCCAATGTATTCTCCGTACTCTGATAACAACCGAAGGGTTTCTTATGATTAATGTTTATGTCAGTTTTTGTAGAAGTCAGTGATATCGTTTTGACCTCAATCCTGGTAAGTTATATATAGTTTTGCAACTCTACTTGGATAAACAAATGATACTTCATTTGGTACAAAAGTAATTCCTTGTTTGAGACTAAAGCGCTTCAATCTCTTATTGTTGTGTCTAATATTACATATTTCTATGCAAAAAAAAAAAAATCCTGTATCGCATAAAATTCATAACGCATTCTCAGCCGTTAATAAAAGAAACACATAAAAACTTTGCAAAGTTTTGAGACAACGATACGTTGAGTGTTTTTTTTTTTCAAACGCTTGATTCCATTTAGAAGATGTTTCCGCTGTACTATATGAAGAAGAAGAAGAAGGAGGAGTTACCCGCATGTAAATACCCATGTTAGTTAAATTATAAAACTTCATGGGTTTTTTGTTAATATTTTAAAAATATATACTCGCATTTGAGAAAAGTTCAAACATTTTAGGCAATGTCGTGAAAATGAAAAGGAAAAACATGTATTAGGCAATATCATGCGCTTTGAATTAAGTGGCATTTTAACCGTCAATAACACTGTCGGAATGCCTAATTGAACAACTGACCTGTCTTTTATCCTGGCGCGCATCCTTTTCCACAATGAATTTCAAAAAGTACTTAGATGTATTTTTAATCAATCTTCAAATTAAATTTTAATTCGTTTCTACCAAAAATGTAATCCGATCGATGGTCCAACATATTTATATATGTTAGTAAATCTTAAAGAACAAATCTACGAATGCTTTATTGTGGACATTTTAGTTACTTATATTTCTTCAACTATTTCATTAACACTCTTTCTTCGCTTTAGAAATCATTTAATTTATTATTTTTATTTCACACAAAGTAAATGCCTGTTCACTAAAAAATTTTCGATCGAACAGAAAAATTCCATCAGCGGACAAGGAAAATTTGAAATCGATTTTTTTTTTTATTATGGAAAGTTGAATGCAAATAGAAGGTTGATTTTGTTGATTTTAAGAAAAAGGTTTTTATTTTATTTTTTAATAAAAGAAAGAGGAATTTGGTTGAGAAAAATATTTCAAGAGAAATGCAGCAAAGGAGAGTATCAGCTGTACTGGTAAAGTATTTATATCTAATTTTCGACTACAGGTACTTTTTCAATTTTTTTTCTAATGTCACTCAACACATTTGAAGAACTCTTGGTACATTATTTGAAACTTTGCAGGGTTTGTTGCCATAGAGTTACTTTTAAACCACTCCTGAAGTCTGGTAAGTTCTTTAGATAGACGGGACCAAACTTTATCAAAAGTTAAATCGCAAGCGTAAAGAGTATTATCGTCTGCAAAGTTACAAATATCGGAATCTATTACAAAAAAAAACATATT
>JAUZNK010090568.1:50148-64016 GCA_035046665.1 Euphysa ruthae | reverse complement strand
ATATATGACTTACCGTTATATTCAAGAAGAAAGTCTCCTTGTTGAAAATTGACACAAGCAAACACATCAAACCTAAATGAAACTGCATCGTTATATTGATGTGAAGATGTCAAACGAGGTAGACATTCTATAGATAAATAAACTTAAAACGGATAAATCAACCGCTTTTCAATATGTCACCTTAAGGTTTCTTAAATTTTCAATTTCCTATGTTACAGTGTTTGAATCAATTATAATATACAGTTTGTCACTATAAGGTTTCTTGAACTTTCAATTATCTTTTTTTGTTTGAATCAACTATAATAGATAATTCTGTAAGAGATAATTTATCCAATTCTATGTTTACGAAATATTATTTTCAGTACATCTTTAAGAAAGACTGCAGATACATAAATAAAAACAAAGAAACCATTACAATCTCACCTATGAAATCATCAATCTTTCGTAGTACAAATTTTTTGTCATCTGTACTTCCCATTATCGTTTCAAATCTAAAGTGAAGAAATTTAAAATGAATCAGGCAATAAAGTAATGTCTCAAGTGTTTCTTTTTCAAACATATCTTATATTGTATTGACTATTGTATTGTATTGACTACATAATATGAGGAATCAATGCTCAGTGACTTAAATTAGGCAATAGTTCTCACCGGCATGGTCAAATTCTATTCATCTTGGCAGTAGTACTGAAGTCACTATGTGGTCATTTTTACTCAGCTTGTACTTTGAATTTGAGTTAATTTGTTTAACTAAAATATGGTGTAAAGAAAATCACTCAAGCATGCAAATTGGTATACGGCTTGATCACTTTTAACTTTTGTTTCTTTGCTAGAAATGGGAGCATACAGTCGACAATAGTTATTCAATAAGATATTTGATGAAATCCTTGGATGCTTTTCTTATATATCAAAATCATAAATTTCAGCTATATTTCCTAACAAGCCACACAGTGAATTTTCACACACACAAGCTCTAAAAGAAAGAATAGAATGTATCTAAAAAAAACCAATTCACATATACAGATTCTCCTGTCATGTTCAAACCACGTCGGATGTATTGAAAGTTCAGTATTTTCCAGTATATTTTTGCAATTAGCAATTATAATACTGGAAAAAAAACTGAAATTTTCCAATATAATCAAGTATCATTTTTTTTTTCCCAGCATATTCTCAGTATGAAGTTGAAGAAGAAAAGCTTATACTTGGTTTGTTATGCCTGGCTTAGGGTAAGATCTATTGGTAAAAGAGAGTATTTCAATGTTAAGTGGTCAAAAAATTCCCTTGTCAAAATACAATATACTGTAGAACTTTTGTGACTGATATGTTGGGAAGCTTTCAAACAGAAAAATCGTTTTCAAAACAAGATATTTTTAAAGATGGAGCCAGCTCATCTGATTTATATCAAAGCAGTAAAAACAAAAACCTCATTTATTTCTTGATCAACACAAATGCTGTAACTTGCTTTAAAAACATGCAGGTAATCTTGCTTTTTCTAAAGTTACTTTCGCTTCACACAATATCAACAGATTAGTACAATGTTGCTCCATATCCAATTAGCTAACGGTAATTTAACACAGAACAATATTATAAAACCTCAAGCTATAGCTAATCTTAGCTAATTTATTATTTGTTTGACTTTACTTCACTGTTTGTTCACTCTAGTACAAAACGATCCATGTGGCTCAGTATGTAGTTCATAAATAAAATTCTCGCTGAGAGTTATTCAAAATATAGAGTTTTCAAAATGGTTACTTCCAACCAAAAAAACTTGAATCAACCTATGTTCTAGACATTTTAAAATAGATTTGACGCAATAATTTTAAAACAACTATACATTGTATTAAAGTTTTCATTTCTTTACAAAATGTCAATGAGCTACCCAGTATTTCTTACAAAATCAATAACTTCTTACAACACATGTCAATGAATTATCCAGGAGTTATTAGGGCTGGTTTATTGAAGATCGATACATAGAGCATCTCAGATGCTCTCTAAAGCAGCTGGGGTGTTTGGGGGCGCACTGTAAGTGTCCCCAAAAGGGTGTGAGATATTTTTTTGGTTTTGCTCTAAGTTGTAATTCTAGAATAGCTAAATCTAATAATATATACGTTTCTGATCCATCAGCTGGTTCATGATTTTATTAAATCTGGACTCACCACTGTGTTTATAGTTTTTTTTTTGTAACATTTTCTGTCTTTGAAAAAAGTAAAAAAACTATTTTTATTAAAAAAATGAAACAACGAAAAACATATAAATCTCTAAACACCATATTTTAATTTTTAATACAGTTAACTTCATATAAAATTTTTCTTTTTTTACGATGTAAGTTTTTCCTTCACTTGATTCATTTGTAGCTTAAAGTTAACCTTCCTGTTCTTGGAAGAGTTGCATCATAGTTTTATGGTTCGATAATTTCATTGTTCGAAAATTCTTTTTTCAAATAACCTTTTTCGTAGATTATTTTATGATATATAAATTGATACACGCGATATTCTTCTTCCTATTAGCAACGTTTTTTTCATTTATTCTTAACAAGAATTCACCAAAATGCAATGTTTCTAAATTTATCATAAGCAAACAATAAAATGTTATTAAAATTTACTTTGTCTTTGTTCCAAATGAAATTACATGATTAACAATTTATTAATATAATGTCCACAAACTTTTTTCGTAGCTTTTTTTTGTAGAATTATTATGCATTTCTATGAATACGTTATTTCCCATAAATACATTGAATATTAATTTCTTTAAATATCGTTCTTGATCTATATATTTTTTACATTCATGGTCTAACTAAGGTCCTAACCTTGGGTGCTTATTAAATATGTATAATTATAAAATTAAACTCAAACTATTAAATTGTTTTATGCCTTTATCTGTATTTAAAAAAAGCAGTAAGTGTGTTATAATAATTATTTAATAGACTTAAATGCTATTATTTTATCAAATTTATCACACTTTCCTTTTTATACTAGAGGTTATATGAGATTATGTTTTACAGAATGTTTGCTTGTTACGATTATGGCATGACATGAATAGAGCTGCATATATACGGATCATATAATTTATTCTAACGTTTTTAATAAAGAAAAAAACTGTTTTGATTTTGATTGGTTTGATCGCTCGTTCGGCTTTTAACTGGCATGCTTCTAAATAATTATTTGAAGAAAGTATAATCAGCCTTTATATAAATATATGTTTTATTTTTTGTAGTTAGGTTTGTCTAACATCAACAAATTGTGAAATTTTTTGTTTTATTATTTTTATTTTATTTACGTTCATGTCTTGTAAATTTGTGTCACTATAGAGAAAAAAAAATCGTTCAAAATTACTCATTATGACAATTATTTGTTTTTTTCAAAGAACAGGCAAGCATGTGTTTGGGCGCTCGAACCGGTATACCCATATAAAATCAGCCTGAATATGTCGCTGCATGTTTTTTGTTGTGTTTTTCTTAGGTTAATTTATTGCCAATATTTTAATAATCACTTACTCGTTTTGCATAATTTTTTTGCAATACATCATGAATAAATAAACCACCAAAATATTTGACAGATTACTTCACTTACATCAGTAATTAAGCCAATCAAAATCATTTATATATATATTTATATCTTAAAATTGTCGTTAACTTTTGTTATCTTAAAAAAAATCCACAGTCACAAGAATTTAAATTTAAATTATTATATAGAATATATTTTATGTAGATAGGTAATATATTTTGTAGAATATTTCTGTCATCTAGTAAAACAAAGTCATATAGGGAAAACGCTATTTAAGTTTTATAATTTTTCAGTTGTCTTGGCCTTAAGCCTCCCCATAAAACTTCCTTTTTATCATAATGTTTTTTTTATGTTGGCATTTCTCTGAAAATTGATTTAGTATACAATGAGTCCTTTTTAATAGATTTTTTTTTTAGCACTGCAAAAAATTGGAAACTCGTGAATTTAATGCAAGTAGAAATGTACACGGTCTTTATATGCCTATTTCACTTCAGATGGAAAGAACAGTGGCTTCAAAGGTGTTTTTTAATTCATTTGATCAGATGTTATGTATGATATAGGTGCATGAATTTAGGATAAATGTAACAATTTAAGCACATTATAAAAGAAAAGGGTTTCTTTTTTTTTGGCATATTTTGTCTACTAAATGTGACAATATAACAAGAGTAGATTAGTATATGTATTATCTAATCGGTATATAATCAGTGATTATGTCAAAACGAAATTGTAAGCTGCAAAATTGACTTCTATGGCGGAGTTGGCACAGTGGTACGACATTTGACTATGGAACAAAAGTTAACGAGTTATTTATATGTTCTGTATCTGAGTAAAACTCATTGCATAATGCAATGCTAGCTAAATTTGGTTGGGTTGTTTTGTAGGCGCAAATGGGCGTTCTAAGTACTCCAAGACCTGCACGTGGGCCATTCTGGAAATATTTTCTTGGCAATTTTTTGGTTCCCCATGTTAAATATAAAATTCTCATTCTCTCTCAGCTTTAATTTTTTGAGAAAATTTTTTTTTTCTTTTAACTTCTAAATATCAATTTTCCTAGTGTTGGTAGGCTGATATGTCAAGTTCAATGTTCGCTAAGATTTAACAGAAATATAATTTAATGGGTATAAGTTATGGAAATTATTAGAGAACTTTATTAAAGTTAAAGTGTAATTTTGTGATTAATTGTACTGAAATTTACGTCAGTTGTGTTAAAAAGCGTCATAAGAATAAGCCTATTAATTTAAATACCTTTATATTATTAGATTCAGCGTCTTCCTGGTATTCCAAGTTCAAACTTAGCTCTAAGAATATTGATGGATGATAACAGCATTGGTCCCCAAGATATTTTCAATGGTGAGCTTATTGTATCCTTAAATTCTCTTAATATAAAGCATTTACTGACATTGGCTAGGCTAGAAATTTTCTTTTTGAGATATGACATCACACCCATAACATGGTTCTATTTTTCACCCTTCTGAGATAGTCTTGGTCACTACCAGCTAGGCTCTTTACTCAACAATTTTGGCATGCACTTTTTTTTTTTTATGTGTTTGAAATACCAAACTATGCTTTTAGAATTTTGGATTGCGCTTCCCTAAGTTCCTTTTCTACCTAGGAGAAATGTTAAGAGGGTCTGAATCTTGTTTTGATGAATTTAAATTATTTATTTAGTTTATGAAATATGAGCACCGTAAATTTTATGAATGACCAGAAAATTTACTGTGAAATATTCAGTGAAATCAGATGATTTGCAGGTTCACTTTACATAATGGTTTAAACATGTATGGGAGAAATTATTATTGTCCATTCATATAGTTGTGAACTTATTTTGTTGTCAAATAAAAGTATGTTTACTTTTTGTCTCTTTTAGCGTTTTTGCAGATAATATCAAAACACTCCCAGACAAATCATGGAGCATTAAAACGAAATGAGTTTATTTTTTCTTATTAATAATGTAATAAATGTGTTTCAGTAAAGATAAAACTAGAATAAAATGTGACCATGTTGTATTTGAGTAAAGCATCTGGTCCATAAGTCACTTAGAGCTTTTGATGTATTTACAATTCTGATTTTCATTACAAAAATCAATAAAAACCTTCAATCATCATAATTAAGATAAGATCGCATGTCAATGTCAAAGTATTTTCAAATAAACCAGTTTGTGTATAAGATTTTTTCACTAAAAACTGTTACAAATATGATTCCACCTTTTTTATGTTTAAGTCTCTTGGAAAAGATAGTAAAGTATAATGGTTTGATTAAATATATGCTATATATAGCTATATATATTTTCATATGATTGAATTGAATGTTTGAAACCAGTATTTGACTAACTTTGTTTTATTTTATTTTCATCTAAGTTAAAGTTTTCCTAAACAACTTTTGCAATTACATACGGTATTATAATTGCCTAATTATATCATCTAAAAGTGGTTTAGAGTGGTGAAATTTTTTTTAACTTTTCTAAATTTAGATATATCAGAAGACGTAATTGATTACAGCCTTAGCTTATGATGCAGTTCCTGTTGCCACAGATGTTTGGGGTTTGATGGTTTATGTGTGGTTTCATTAGAGTTGTAAAAAAAGTTATTTATAGATAAATACATCAAATTTAAATCTTTTTTTATAAACACGAGTTAATATTATTTTGATAATGCTGACATATAAAAGAGGGCTAAATAGATTTTTCTTAGGTCGGAATACCTTCAAGAGAGTGAAGTGATTGAATTTTCTGATTTTCAAAATGTCTGAAATTAACCAATAAAATTTGTTGGGTTTTTTTTTTTTTTTTTTTTGCCACATTTTTCTCCAAAATCAACTTTTTTCTGTTTTAAGGAAAATAAATGGATAGAGGATGGCCATTAGTTTGTTGTAAGTCTCTTTTTATGCGGTCCCATGGTTGCTAGAAAAGTAGATAGATAGTGATAATTTTTTTATGATAATATTTATTAAAACTATGGTTTATCATCTACTTAACACTCAAAGAATTGAGGTTTTTCCTGAAGCCTAAAAATTAATTAAACAGAATTGGGAAAATAATATATTTTATCATGTTGTACTCAAAATTCCATTTCTTTATTGAAATTGAATGTTTTTGACTTATATTCTAAAATTTCAATAGTATTGAAAAACATTTAAAACAAAATGCAATCTCAGCTATTAGAAATGATTATTACAGTTATTTAACTAATTAAGTAATTATGAGTAACTGATTATGGTTTAATAGTTTGAACAATGTTTAAAAAATATGAGGAATATTTTTTTAAAGCTCAGCAGCTTTATTTCAAATAATGACTAAAGATTTTTCAAATATTACAGCTTTAGGTGGCTATAAATTGATCATTTTTTCTTCAGTATAAACAAACTCGTGAAAGTCATTTTAAAGTCATAAATTTAATTGGGGTCTTAAATACATAAAGAATATGGTAATGTATTTTATGTCCCTCGATCAAACCATTTAAACTAAAAATAACATGTTGATAGTTTTTATCTGGTTTTCTAACAGAAAAAACAATTCTTGAACTTTTTACTCATCTAATAAATCTGTCACCACATTAAAAAATGGGCCAAGAAAAAAAATGAATTTTTCTGAATTTTTCCTCAGTGACACCTAAGCAGTAAATCAAGTAAAAAATTTTCAAGTTGCGCCCCTAAAAGTTATGGGTGGGTGGGGGAAATCATCCATTTTTTTAGGAAATTTTAAGGAGATTTAAAATGTAAATATATTTCTATGTACAACATATTTTCCCTCTCAGGAAAATTAAATGTTATGTTGTTCTTCAGAGCAAATATTTAACCAGCAATTAAATTTTTGCAAAAAAAACAACATGCTTGTGCTATTTTTGCAATGATCGTACCGTGCCTTGTTCACTTGAAGTATTAAACCTGTTTTTCTAGCACCTTATGCCTTTCGTGAAGTGGCAAACAGATGTAAAGATAAACAAAAATAACAACAAATAATCATGTTTTAACTCCATCTGACAATACAAATCTAATAAAGTTTTAAAAATTGAACTTTTCTAACTAATAAAAAAATATTAACATAATAATGAAAATTTCAGACTCAATTTTACTGGACATTTGTATGATTGATTTAACGACTCATGAGAAAGTCCTCTATGAGAATCAGCTGAGTACCAGGGTGTATAGAATTAGTGAAGAAATTAACAAAAGTTGCTTACAAATGAACATGAAATTTCTCAACAACGACAACATGAAGATTAGAAAAATGATTTCATGATGGACAAATGATGGACATCCTCAGAAGATGATTCTTTTGATGAGTTAAATACTTCTAATATAATCAGCCTAAACAGTTTGGGTCATTCTTGAATTTAGCATACTTCACTATAGGAATCAATATCCATATCAATAACAGGTTTGGTCCATCCAACCTTTGATGTTTGCTTGTATCTACTTATTAACACCCCAACGTTTGTGCTATCACAATAAATGAAATAGTGGCAAACAACTAGAAAATTGTTCAAAATACATCATACATTTTTATTTTAAATTTTAGAAATGTGGATTGAATGACAGTGTTAAAATTATATGACACATAATTGCAGCATATATTCAGGCTCAAATAAGTAAAAGAAATATTATAAAATTGAACTTCTTAGTTTCTTCAATCTTTTATAAACTTTCTATACTGGTATCCCAGGACTAGAATTGAGAAGGGACTCTACTCTGAAATTGTGCTTACAATTTTAGTGAATTTCTAAAGGTTTATAGGCTAAGTGAATACAGAAGTTAAGCAAAGATGACAAGTTGTTTGTACAATTTTGAACAGATTCTACTTCAGTTAAAAATGACAGGGTGTCCATAACAGATTGAACCGTTGATACAGTTGAAGATGAATGGGTATTCGTATAAGGTTCAACAGTTGAAACAGTGAGAGTTGGAGTTTGCTAGATAAAAAGGAAGATGAAGTTTATAAATAAAGTTTACTGAATAAAAACAAAATACAGAAAAAGAAAGCATAACACCAGAATATGTCAGATACAAAAACAAGACCATATATCAGTGTGCGAGGTGTTACCATTTATATTGACGCAACAAAGAGAGCACACAAATAAGTTCATATCTATTGACTGAATGTTTTTTTTGCGGAGTGATGAATGAAGAAGAAAAAAAAAAGATAAGAAGACTCAACACCTAAAAATTAATAAATATAATATGCCAAGTAGACATTCAAAATTGAAACCACATTAAAACATATCAAACCAAGAAGTTGAAATCAACCAATTTTTGAAACATGCCAGAGAATGGAAAGATAAATGGTTTTTCTTTTATTACATTGCAATCATAATGAAAAATAAATGCCTTCAAATGTTGGTTCCATTTATTAAATTATTCTGAAATTAAAGATGAGTTTTCAGTAGTTCCACTAAAATTAGTAGTTGGCTCTGCCAATGTGGAAGTGCAAAAAGCAAGCATTTCTCTTTTGTTTTTGTAGAAGTACTGCATCACAACAAAATTTTATTTTTTTAACTCATAAAATATATTGGCAATAATTTTATATCTATTTTATAGTACCTACTTTGGTTTGAATATCTTTAAATACAAAATTCAAAAATGGATCAGGTTTACATGGCTTAGATATATTATATTGCGGCAAATTCCGTTATAATTAGCATCAAATAGAAAGTTTAGTAAAATGTTATTTCTTGAGTAAACTCAAAAAATATCTTTAAAAAACATTGATAAATTTTAAAATTTTAGCCAATTGTTTCGGCTCCCAGACCTGTTTACAGGTGTCAAAATACACCTGAATATGACTCTGGACTAAGAGTTTAGGGTCTATTGGATCATATATATTAAAAATTGGATAAGAGCTCTATACCAGGGGGTATTAGATATTTGAAATTACATTTTATATCTTAAAACTAATAAATATACATCCGAAATTCAGATGGGATTTAAAATTTTATATGTATTTCAAATAAATGCTATATTGTATCAAATTTGCAAAACTTTTGGTGGCTCTACTCTGGAAACTTGAGGTGTATTTATTTATGAAGTGTTTAATAAGGTTTTACACCAAAGTCTAATGTTCAAGCTTAGATCCATTAGAAAAAAAGGCAAAATATAACGCATAAGTTTTTATCTAAGTCTGTTGAGAGGACTTAAACTCAATTAAAATTTTCCTTAGTAACCGTTGTAAATTCGAACTAATTTTCAATCAAAATTTTATTAGTTTGAGGATGTTATAAATACCTAGCATCAGAAGATTGAGCTATTATTCCCCTTTTTTGGTCAGAGCATTGAAATTGAGACATTTTCAGATTTCCCTTGAGATTTGTTAATTTTTTATCTAATTTTTTGCACGATGCGTTAAAGTGGCAAAACTACATAACAAAGCAATACTTTTTGAAAAGTTTTGTTAGCCTCATGTGGGTGAACGAAACTAAATAAAACAAACATTTTTTTTCTGAATTTTTTCAATAATTCATTTATTTTTAACATTAAGTCGTGGAACATATGTTTTGTTTGTCCTAAATAATTTATTAGTATCATTTTCTTTTCATCTGCTCATATATTTTATTATTTTGTTTTTCATTTTTTAGTATTGTTGTGGGTTTAGCAATAATATTGGAAGATCTTACTTTGAAAATAAAGCAACATTTGCCAATAAAGATTGTATCTCTTAAGATAAATAAATGTGATTTATGGTGATTTACAATAAAGGGATAAGTGTTTAGTTATGTCCCAGGGTAATTTGATAATGTTTTATGTTTTTTTATATTTCTTTAATTTTTGACAAGAATCTTGGTGATGGGTTTTATTTTTTCAAAATATGAATAATGTCCAAGGCATAGTATGAAATTTTTTTATCTAAGCAGTGTTAGTGATATAAAAAGACACATTGTTACTCTTTATCTCTCTTTAGATTTCAACCTCAAGGTTCTACAGCAGTTTCTTAATTATAACTTTAGAATTCAAACACATTTTTATTTGTAAAACCATTCATCGTGAGGTTTATTTAAAAATTTTAAATATTTTAAGAACATAGAAAAACACTGGAAAAGGGGTGAATAAGAAACTTTTATTTTGAGTAAACGGAAAATTTACAAAATTCCCTTCCCATTATCAACTCGTTATTAACTTATTTTTCAATGCTTTACCTATCCAATGATTTTATAATTCTTTGTTCCTTAGCTGATGATCTACCCTCTGTATCATTTATCAGCATTTTCATCACTGTCTAACTAATGCATTTGTTTTCAGTTAACCATTACTCTAAGAGACGTGTCAAAACAATCGGCTGCTAAATACGATTTGGCTTTTATAAATGAATAACTTGTTTGTGCTGTACAATTGCCTCAAAATAAAATATGGTTTTATTTTTTTTCCATGCCAGGGATTAAAGTTTATTTTATCTAGTCAAATAGTGAATATTCCTTTACACCACAACTATTCAAAATTCACAAAATTACCTTTTGAGCATCTAGCAATACACTTCATTTAGGCACAGTTAGTTTAAGGTACTTAGTTTGGATTTATTTTAAAACAATTTGGTATTCAGATGCTGCACGTTTCATAGTCTTTTCGCATTTTGTTCTGTTGTTATGTATTTGCTTGCTATGAAATTTTGCTTAATATTGGGTTTGTAATCGTGATTTCCCTAAATTTTTAAAATAGTTTAATGTTGTTTTGGAATAATTGATGATTTAAGTTAGCACTGTACTAGAAAGTGATATTTGAAAAATTCTTCAACAAGATTCCTTACAGTATGTTTAGTTACTCTGTTATCTCTTTTTGCTGACTTTGTTTTCAATTTCTGCGGGGTCTCATTCGTAATAAATATATAAATATGCCAAAATATTACTTGCAGTTCAAAAAAATTGTACAAATAATTTGTTCTTGCATATTCATATTTAGCCCTTAGTTCATTTCTTAATAATTTCAGATTTTATTTGTATAAACTATTCTAATAAAAAAATAAATTTTTATTGATTGTTCGTGTTAAACTGCTTTAAATTACACAATATTTACGGTGTATTGTTGTAAGTCTAGTTATTTGATCAATAGTTTTGATTAGATATTACAGTATTGCTTAATTATTTAACCAGTCAATCTGTCTTTTTCCTCAAGATACCAGAAGCCCATATTGTCTGTCAGTCTTTTTTTCTTAAGTGGGGAATATTCCATTTGACTCAATGGTTTATATCAGCAACTTATCCATGAATTTTTAATGATGGAGATAGACCTTAAAACGCATCTGGCAGGTTATTAATGCTGGTTCAGATTATTAGTAGTAGCAAAAGCTAAAATTTTGGCATGGGCATTAAAGTAACAAAAAATGCTTTTATCTAACATAATTTTATTGAATTTGTAAACAACAAAGCTAAAGGTACTTAAACCGTTTTAAAACCAAAGGGCTCTTTTTTTTCCAAAACTGAGGTTTTGCTAAAAGTCGTCATGCAAGAACACACTAAAAATTTTAGTTTTCTAAAAAAATAGTCATATTAGGCCTTAAAACAAAAATATTCATTACTTCTTTTTTGCATGAAGCTGATGAACCATTGAAGGTATTTTTTTACCCATATGACCATGTTAATGAGGGGTCAATTGTTCCTTAGAAGATTCCGTGTACATGAACTTTCTAAAGAGATTTTTTTATTGCACTTATCAATTTACACAAAAATAGCAATTGACATTCTTTTAAATGTAAATTTCCTACTTTTTGGGGCCCTTTTTGTCTAATAATGCTGCTCATTCTGTTGAATCACTGACCTAAAAATGTAAACTTTAAGAAATATTGCTAATTATTAGTCTTGAATTTTAATTAATCAACCTCAGCATATATAGTTAAATCATGTAAAAAGTAAATGGAGGGTAAATATATCATTTTCTCTTCAGAAAACAGCTACATAGTTTTTTTTCTTCCTCATAAGAAAAATCAACCTTTCAAATCAAGTTTTCAGACATAAAATAATAATGCAAAACATCCTAGTCTGTCTTGGGAGAAGCAAATCATTGGTGGGTTAAAAGTTTGCAGTAGAGAAAAAATTTTGCCATCTTTAAATAGCGAACTCGAGTTTAGTAATAAAACTACAATCGGCATACATGCGGAAACATCTGTATTTTTATTGTGTGATACCTGACTTTATCTAGTTATCTACTTGCCATGCATCATATTGCTTCAATGTTGTGATTTTGAGAAATATTAAAGTTAAAAAATTTTTTGAAATTCATTTGTTTTGTGAAATAATCTACAGGGAATTTATCAACAGTTTGATGTTTAAGTTTTTGCATTTAATTTTGCTTTTTTAATTTTTTAAACTTCGTTTTTTAAAATCAATTGATTCAATACAAAATAAATGTTTTTTTTTGAAAATGGAGCAAAAAAAACTTTAACAAGAGTTTAAAATTTATTCCACTTTCAAAACATTTTCTGTTAGTATAGAAAATATTATTTCTGATTATTGAATTTCATTAATCTTATTAGCCACATAAAATTTACATGACTATTAATTTTTTTCTGAAATTTACTCTAAAATATACCCAATGATACAATTATTTCTAATTTTCAATAATGATTGTATTTTCTTTCAAAATCATTTTATAAGATTCCATGGAAAGCAAATCGAATGCAAACTTTTTTCTATTGAGGTGGGGGATAAGTTTGCATCAATGTTCATTTATTTATTAGTTGTTGGGAGATTTGAGTTATTGTCATTGTTCCTTAATAATGGCACCTCTAGCTGTGTTATATCTTGGTTCTGCCATAAATACGTTTTCCGGTGGGTATCTGTGGGTTTTCCAGTGGGTACTGAAAGTTTTGTAAAAGTTCAAACTTTTTAAAATTCTGATTATGCATATACATAGTTGAAATTTAATTTTACTATGAAATAAATGCTTTCAAATAAGAGTCTGTTACACCAGTCTATAGAGAAAACACAGTCCGGAAATGCCTACTCAAAATTTAAATACTATTGAGAAAGTTATTGCATACGCTATGAATTAATGAATGACTCAATATATTTATTTTGAATTATACTTTATATATTCTCCTGGGAATCCATTAATTTGTGTATTGGTGAATAGCATATTTATATCATCTACTTTGAACATGTAATCAAAGTGAATGATTGAATGGCAATAGAAATTAGTAATAAAAAGCTTGAAAAAAAATTTCTGGACTAGGGTTTCTACTTGGTAAAATTTTTGTTGCTGTTGCTGACATCACTTGATGACTCATTTGATTCGTTCATGTTATTTACCTTCTCGCAATTACATCTACAAGCATCCGTACATGTCATTCCATACATCTACAAGCATCCGTACATGTCATTCCATACATCTACAAGCATCCGTACATGTCATTCCATACATCTACAAGCATCCGTACATGTCATTCCATAC
>JAUZNK010090568.1:0-50048 GCA_035046665.1 Euphysa ruthae | reverse complement strand
ATGTCATTCCATACATCTACAAGCATCCGTACATGTCATTCCATACATCTACAAGCATCCGTACATGTCATTCCATATTGCACTTAAATCGATTAGTTAATTTTAGACATGATTTTACTTTTGTCTTCAAGTATTTAGCTACGGTCTTAAGCAACTTTCTTTCTTTCATTTTGTTCCAATTTTGTTCCAAATGTTATCATTCATTCATTCATTCATCGATAAAGCTTACATTTTGTTCCCAATTCTTTCGTGATCTAACATCTTTTTTCAGCTTGGTCTGACAATAAAGATTTAGTCACAATGCTGTGTACTGTATCCTTCTTATTGAAACCAACATCAAGCGAAGTCGTACTACCGCGTAACTTTTTGACATTTTTAGCTATGTGTACATTCGTATATCCAGTCAGTTGATAATGTTGAGTTTGACAATTGCTAGTGATATTATTGCTCAATAAGAACTCATCGCATATTCTGTTTATTTCTGGTGAAACCATTCCATACCATCCGTAGTGCATCTTTTTTTTATTAAGATTTTTTATTAAGACACCCTTTACACCACCCAATACTTTCATGGCTCTGTTTTATTGTTCTATTCTACGCTATTTAGTGCAAAGTGGGAATGAGGCCTTGTTGAAAAAAAATTACCATTTTCAAATTATTTCCATGTTCCATGTGGCTATATTATTTTCTTTCAGCTGGTTAATTTGTGTGAAGTATTTAGGCGTCAGACGTGCATAGTTCTGGAGGTCATTTTAAGGCGGAGAAGTGAAGGTTCCAATTTCCTTTTTGACTTGCACGGATAAATAAAAGAAGAATTTCAAACATTTTCATGTAGTTCCAAAGAAATCGTGGCTGATGTTCCAAATTTCACTAAGATCTTATAGCGATTTAAAGACGTTGTCTTCCATTGAATCTTTAATTAGAGGAATAATTTATCATGAAAGATTCAAATAACGACTTTATTTTTTTCTTCGGATCATGGAAGTTTGTCAAAATATTCATTACTGTAAAATTTATATAGAGCAAGATGCAAGGTCATATGAACCTCTATGCCTCTTTTCATGTATTTCCCACACAGAATTTAATTGTGAAATTCGCAATTTTCAATTGGTATAACACTTGTCTTTAGTTTTAACTGTCTGCGAAACAATTTGAGTTATACTATTTACAGTTTGATCAATATGACAGCTTCTGTTCTTATTTTCGATACATGTAGTTGTTTCAACAATTATCAATTGTAATAAAGTTTTCAATAGCTCAGGTGTAATACTGCCATTTGTGACAGTTAAGTAGACTTTCCCTCACCAATTTTCAGCTTCAAAAACGCTACATCAATTTTCTTTTATGTTTACAAATCCTGTTTTTAAAACATCGTCTTGTTTTGAAATAAATAAATTAGACTTTGGTAAATTCTACATTCGGTATATTATCCATAATAAATTGTTTCAGATAACACTTATAGTTAGTTTTAATGTTTCTTTATTTACTATTCTATATAAGGTTTGTATAAGTTGTATTGATGTTATTCATACTTAACAATCCACACATCCATTAGTGGGTTTAGATAACGTATAAATAATAGCATTGATTATCTCAATGCCTGCAGGAACGTGAAGCATATCATCTACATTTTCACATAAGACATCACTATCTTGATTACAAGGTATTGCTCTTTGAATATATATCCAACAATTCTGATAGTATTTGACATCGTTAGCAACAGCATTTGCTGGATCATTAAGTCTGTTCAAACGAACCAATAAACCTTTATCTGCAACTCTGTGCAGTGGTGTGCATTCGCTCTCTTTTAGGTCTTGTCATAACTGTATGCAAAGTATTTTAAGTCATAAGCAGGTATCGTAGATCTTAGCTCTTTATGGGTTTGATTTGTTACATTTTGAGTTTCACAAACTTTGTTGATAATTGAGTAGGCGATGGCCATCCTCATTTTGGAATGACGAAAAAAAATGTTTTTCTGGGATTTGGTTAACAATGTTGCTATAACAACCACAATGATAAAGCGGATTATCGTCTAAACATCTATTAGAATAAATTTGATGATGAACCGATGTTATATTTAAATCCCCATGCCTCATATAGTCACTTTTAAATTTCAAAAGTTATGCAATGCTTCATTCTTGAAATTCTTTGAAAGTACTTCCATGAAGTACATCGGTGACTTTGGCAAATGATAAATATATCAAAATCTGTGTCAACCTTTGGATTTTAGAATTTGAATGTCGATTTCCTTCTTCATCATCAATTTATCTAGCAAAGACATTGGGAATAAAAATAAATAACTAATTTGTTAAATATACATCTCTAGAAAAAATCTGCCAGCTAACTAACAAGTATACTTTTAAAACAAAAATATTTCATCGTTCTGATTTTCTATACAAAAATAAATTGCTTGTTTTGGTGAAACAAACAGTAACAAATGCTTTCAAATTTCAAATGCTTCTAATTAGATATATATATATATTTTTTTTCCTATAAAAAAATTGAATACGTAATGCAATAACAGAACAACATATACATTACAAAACATATAAAACCTCTAATCTCTCAGCATTTATCATTTCACATTTGTTTACTGTGTTACTTGAGAGACTTTGTGTTATGTTAAAAATATTGCCATTCATGTTCAAAATTTAATCAGGACATGAAACCCTAAAGCATGTCAAATTATATCAAAAATATATAGTATATTCCAATTATTCTAAAATAAATTTTTGCAAACATTTTTAATAATATTGATTTATTTCTGCCTTTTTTATAATAAAATTATTTGTAAGGCATGTTAACTTAAAACAGGAAACTACTAGTTGCTGTTCCAACATATAATTAGGGTGAAAGGAGAATTTATGTCAGGGGTATCTGGAATTGGATGAGCCTCCAGGTTGAATTAGTTTCAGTAAAGTCAAGTCATTTACTATTATTTGTTATTCCAGCGTATAATTAGATGGAAAGTCGAATTGATGTCAGAGATGTCAGGAATTGAATAAACCTCTTGGTTGAATTAATTTTACTTTGATATTTTTATGATTACTGTGAATTTTTTTTGCTAGATAGTTTATCTAACATATGAAATGTATCTGCGGGGACTGGTGACAAACCAATGACTGGTGGTGATGAATGGGACAACCGCTGTTCCATACATAAAGAATGTAGCAACCAGCATACCAAGTTTCCCTGAGAGCGAGGTAAACAAATTTCTTCACCATGATTTGCCAGCATTTTAGTTGGGCTTTTAGCATATTATGAATCATTTTTCTTGATTCTCAAAAATTTTGCTTTTTGATCCTTTTTTATCTTTACAACTTGGTTGGAGACATGGACAGCCACTAAGAATTATAAGTTGCTATGTCATATTATAATTTAAAATAATTTTGTGAATTTTTGAGGAAATTTTGTAGTTGATTTTTTTTTTAATAAAGTTTTTAATTTTTAATTAATATTAATTAAAAATTAATTAGTTAAATTAATTTTAATCTTACATGGATAAAATTTCACGATTTGATTAACTGTGCATCAGTAAAACTTGGAATGATGACATAACACCTATTCATTGTTCTCAGGTGTCATCAAATTATGTTAATTTCCAAGGGAGGTAGAGGGTGTAAATAGAGACAGTCTAGCAAGTTACAGAAGTCAGCTAAACACTTATTCAAACAATGAAAATTAACACCAGATGCTGACACCTTAGATGAAACTGACATGAAAAAAAAAAAACTTAAAAACTTATTTTTTAATTTCTTAACTCCTCAGAAAACTCCTTTTTTACAAAAATAAATTCATAAGAAATACTACTAAAGTAATTTTATTACTGCTAAAAAGTGGGGGAAAAAAATACTAAGACCCTTTAATTTTTTGAAGTAGTTATAAAGATAAAAGATTTTCTTGACTTTAATCTTTGTAAATGATTTTTTACTTTAGTCATAACGAAAGCGTAGAATGTTTTGCTTTAATAAAATAAGTCATATATTCAATTACTCAGTTGCCCTATTGGTATTTTAAATGATTGGCATTGATGCCTTATTCCTCCTTTTGTCCCAAAAGAAAACAAAGTGGAACTTATTTGTTTGATTTTCATCATCCTCTACATATATTTCTAATCACCTAAAAATTACATTACAATTAACATGATATGGTAGCTTGTTTTAGGTATCATGTGCAAGATAAATATTCTTCGATTTGATATATTATAAGAATTGCAATTTTTTTAAACTATTAACATGTGATTCTTGTGGATATATTTTGACTCATATGATCACCTGACAAAATTTGGTGATACTAAAGGATGAAATTTCCAATGATGTTACATAATACTATTTCTGATTACTTTGGTAAGTGAGGCGTTTTGAAGATTTTATCAGACCTATGTACCATGCCCCATGCAAAATTTGGCCTAAAAATCACACTGAAATAAATTTTGATTGCAACAAAATTATTAAAGATTTTAAGTTTTCTTTTTGGTTATTTTAACATTCTGACACTATGAGACCTAGGCCCTGAAGCACCTTTTTTGGAAAAAGAATTTTGAAAAAAAAATTTTTGATTGTTATTAGAAAATATTATTTCAAATTATGTTTGCACATCAGTTATGGCAACCTTCTTTTTGGATTTTTGTCATGAAATTGCAATTAGATTCTGCTAAAAATTTAAGTAATGTTAGAAAATAGAGTTCTGATGTTAGTTTTTGTTTTCTTTTTCTATTTTTAAAACAAAAGTAAACTCAGGGCCTGATAACCTTAAAATTTCATAAGAAAAAATCTGGCATTCTTCTTCAATATTTTCTTTATAGACCTGGGGCTCAGGGAGAAAGGTATCCACTGTTGCAGGTTTTTATGTGGTATACTTTTCTTTTTTTTCTTTTTTTTTTATTTATTTTTTTTTTTTTGGGCTCCAAATGCCAAAATATAGGTCTGTTTTCAAAACTGCTGTACAGATCTGAAATTTGATATAAAATCAATCACTGAAAGAAGCTGTGTTTTGTTTGTTTTTCTTCTTTTGCTATTTGTGTGGGCGAGTGATATTGGTATAGATGAAAATGGATACGAAAGTGCCTTTTCAATGTTCACTGCAGCTATTTGTTGGTGAGGCTTATCAGCGAGCAATAAAGAATATCTCTTTGTTCTGCAATCTCATCAGTTTTACCTTTTGATGATTTTGGTTTTGTTAGAAATTTTTCCACACTTGTTTTTTGATAGGGTTAAAAAACACAAGTTTATTATTTGTATCTTAGTTCAATTATTCTAAGGAAGCGCAATATAATGCTGATCCATGAAATGAAAAAAAAAATGGTGCGACTTCATCAGTGATAGGAGAGCCAGATGAGAGATTATGCAACTTATTATATTCCAATTCACTTGAAAATGTATTTTCTATTTCCTCTTTTAGCACTAAGCGAATAGTAGTAATTAGAGATTCATATTTTATAATTTCCAAAGGCGATCATATTTTCTTGGATTGTTGACCACTGTGCAATCAACTGACTCAAATAAAGTATCTAAAAAATTTTTTTGAATGGTCTTGATAAAATCCACGTTTTGTAGGTTCCGTCTTGTGTAGTGAAGTTCTTTTTCCTTCTTAAAAAAAATATGATTAACTTTTAAATGTGTAAGAACATCTTTATTTTAGCGCCTACCTAGTTTTATCCATGTTTTTACAAGCCAGCGAAAATAATTTTAGTTTCTCGTTTATCCATTTTATGGAATTTTTAAATTAAAAAGTTATAAAAAATTATTTTATTATTGAGTATTCGTGAAATAGAAAAGATGTCAGTTTACACCCTAATGAGGTGTGTTTGGAAGAAAGGAATTTTTTGGTTAGAAATATAATGAATTATATCTTGGGAAAACGAGTCAACATGTCGGATAACTTTTTCACTTGGATTCCTATTCTTTGGGGTTAGAATACCTACAACATAAATTAATGTCAGTTGAAAGTTTTTTGTTATCTCAAATATATAAGTTAAATTAAAGGATAAGGCGGCTTTCTATTTTTATTTTTAAGTGGCGGAATATGTAAACCAAAGAATTAGATTAGATAGTTAAATAAGTTTGTGATAGGGTAAAAGTTTAAAATTTACCTGTTAGCATATCAATTAAACTGTATGGACCTGGTTGCTCCGGTGCTTATAGTGAGTCGACGGTTGGTGTTTATGGTATGAATTTATCAGAAGTTATGTTTAAGAACATTTCTATATCGGCACAAATATATATTGCAGCCTCTTTAGCCCTTTAACAGTCCGGAACGGATATTTCCATTCCGTCCAAGCGATGGCGTCACTGGTGGTGATGGATTTTTAGGTTGACAAGTTACAGAACCAATTTCTTGTGAGGAAAAAGCCAAACTGAAGCTTTATTTGTTATAATATCAGTAGGCGGTATAACGCGCCAAAAAATGGTTAGTAATCAAAAGAAAGCGATTTCAAGATGTCGTTGAAGCAAGGAGATTCTTCATCAGTTGTGAAGAAATACTCAACTGGAGATGCTGTCAATTTTTTTGTTAGAAACAGATAATGAACTGCCTGATTTCATAAAGTATTTCATGCATTTGATAAATACTAGTATACTAAACTGCCAAATCTTATCAAATAAAATTGGCAAAATTTTCAGTCACTGTGTTGTTCTAAATATAGACTGGACATCCATCTCTTAAGATCCTTTACGACTTCTGGAGTGTCACTTTTGTCCTTTAATCTCGCCTGATCGAAAAAAGGTAAGAATCCCAGCAAGAGAAGCTGGAAGTGTTATATTTTTGCATTAAATAAAAGCAGATCTGAATCAAAGCATTATTGCAACGGTTGCGATGTCGGATTATGTGTTTACCCTTGTTTTATGTATCATCATACCAAGAGAGACATGACCAAAAAATGTTTCAGTAACTTATTTTATTAGTTTTATATGCTTTAGCCTATTTGATGTAGCAGTATATATAAATATAGCACGCTGTATAACACTTTAATTCTAAAAATATGAAAAGTTGAGTTACTAATTAAAACTTGAGGTTGATTTGGCAGTGTAGTTAAAATAACAACTGATTTAAAAATATCTTTTATTTTTTTCTTTGACATTAAACCTTGCTTTTCTATCTTCTAAACCGTAAATCTCAGTCAAGACTTTTAAAGAAATGGGTCTTAAAAACTAATCTGCCTGAATAAATTGCCAGGTGATAAAATCTTTCAAATCTTCAAGATAAGTAGTAGTTGAATACTGGGGCTCGAAATCAGCACAACAACTTTGTTCTTTAGATCTGTTTAACTAGTTTTCTCGTTTCTTCGTTGTACTTATGCGTGTATAATCTTTATATCATGTATTTGGTACTCACTTGAGGTAAAATCAAAATGTTTTATTACTTCAGTTAACATGGCATTGTCAGAATGGAGTTGTGCTACTTGTTGATTTGTTGTGAGTGTAAATATGGGTCTATTGGTATTGTTTTTGCCCTTTTACAGGTATGGGTTTATCCAATTTACATATCATACAATGATCTGGGAAAAGAATTGTTTTTTGTATTCCTGTTCACTTTGATCTTCTTGGAGAAGACTTTAGTGATTGACTTCTCTTTTTTTAAAACTGCAACTGCATTGTTAAATCTGGGAGTATTTTCTGTGATAACCACATGTCCAGTCATCAGGAAATTTGGTGGAAATTGTTTCGATTTGTTTTATATGTTTATAGTTGCCACCCAAAGTTAATTGTGCATCAATCATTACTTTCCAGTAACTTTGTGACCAATTCGTTTAGCAATATTATATTTTCTTTATTCATTAAAATATTCATTTTGCCAACAAACAAACATAACTAACATCCTTTAGATAATAACATTTTACGATTTAGTTTCTGATAGTTTCTTCTTTTCCCTTAAAAATCGATAATAAGTTTCAGGTACCATGTACCAATACCATGTTTACAGCTATTATTTTGAAATTATTTAAATATATACCCCATGTATATGAGGACACCTTTTCCCCCTGAGCCCTGATCTATTATATTTGAAAACAACAGTATCTATCCATGTTTCCATTAGTTTTTTTCAAAAATTCTTTAGGATCCAATTCATTACTTTTCTCTGTAGTTTCAAAGGTAAATTTTCTTTTTATTACAAATCATTTTTTATGTTTAAGTGTCAGTAATACACTTAATTTTCTTAATTATTTTCAGCGCATCTTGATTGGAGTGATACTTGCAATCACAGGGAATTTGCTGATTAGTGTGTCTATGAACATTCAGGTATTTTATTAAAACCATCTCATATGATTACTGCTTTGTTAAGAGGAAGTTTGTGGTATTTTCGTTGAAATAAAAGCTAAAAGATAATTATTCATACGTAAATAAAAATCATAAATTAATCTTTACTTTCGTGTTTAAAAAAAATAGAGTAAAAAATACTCTGATTTGTTTTCTATCAAAAGAAAATGCATTTACAAAATATATCCTGTAAGTATCCATTTGCAGAGTTCCAAAAATCAAGAATAAAAAAATAAGGTTGAGTTAAAATTGTTTATATATATATATATATCTTCTTGATAACAGCTATTTCAAATTGATGTAAACAACTAGAATTAGATAATTCTCTTTATATTTCCTATTTTTCTTGTGTTGATTTTAGAAATACTCTCATAATCAACTCACACCAGGAAGATCGTACGTCAAAAGTCCAACATGGTGGTACGGCTTTATTCATATAGTTCCTTTATCTTGTTGTCGTGAAATAATCAGTAATTGGTGATAGCTACATTATAATTGATAAATATACATTAACCCTTTCGCGACGTGTGGCCCATACTATGGTCCATAAAATATGTTCTTAAATGACTTGTGACACGTGCCACGGTACATGGTGTTTTTTGCTATTTCATAATGTTTAATTGAGGCGGGAGGTGTAGGGTTGTTTTGGTATATGATTTTAGAAAAAAAAATTTGAGGTCATACTTCAAACTGCTAGTTGATATCTTTTTTAATTGGAGTTTTATGACTTTTTGAAAATGGCAATAAAAAGGAACTTTTCAATGATATGGATGAAGTTTTGGACATGATATTTGATGATGATAGTGATAATGATATTGAATTAGTTGATGAAAGTGATTGGGAATATGTTTCTGATGATTCTTTTGATCATCAAAATTCACAAACTGTCAGTTATTTACCAGAGTCTGCGTCCATTTTACCTCCTGAGTCTGTGTCAGTTTTACCTGAGTCTATGCCTGTACCACCTGATCAAAATATTGCAGAGGGTGGTGTTTCTGAGTCGCTAGAAAGTGATATAATGAAGGATAGTAATAAATCATCATCATCATCTACACCATCAAGTAATGATGATATGGCCCCTCTGCATTGTATATCAACATGATGTAGGTATGGTACGTGCTCATAGAATTATGAGCGTTTGAGGTGGTGTGCGTTTTCGTGGATATGTACACAGAGATGCAAGTGTTCGTGAAGGTGTTTATAATAGAGGTGTAGCTGCACATAAGGCATTCTACATGGTCATGCGTGGTCGTGGAGTTAAACGTCATGCTTGCCATGGAACTGGCGCTGCTGTTCATGATCTGAATCTAAATTGGGAACCAATTGAGCAAGTTGTTGAAGAAAGGGTTAATAAATCTTTCAATTTCAATGAGATTGAAAGCTCGACTGTAAGAATGAATCCACAAAGTAACACGCTTGACTATTTAAAATTGCATTTGACAGACAAAGTTATTTAACTCATTGTGAATGAAACAAACCAATTTGCAGATATTTATCTCAAAGAAAATCCAGACAAAACAACAAATAGCTGTCTAAAGAAGTGGGAGAAAGTTACTGGAAATGAGATAAACGTGTTTATTTGGTTAATAATTTTGATGGGTATTATCCATGATCCAAACATAGGTTCTAAAGTCATGCCAAGGGGTTGGTCCAAACTTATTTCAATGACAATTCCATCTTTGATGCAGAAGAACATTACCAAGTCAGACCTTTTCTGGATTTGCTACAGGAGCGTTGCAGGAAAATGTACAACCCCGGAAAAAGTGTAGATGAATCCTTGGTTCTATTTAAAGGCACTCACTTTGGGATAAAATTATATCAGCTAACAACATCTGATGGAATAACGCTTGATTTACTTGTTTATTGTGGTAAAGATATGTTCTTTTCTGAGGGTGTCGAGCATAAAAATATGTCTTTTACAGAGCGAATACCAGTAGAGTTAATGGCCCCTTTTCTTAACAAAGGAAATGTATTATATACAGATAATTACTATACTAGCCCAATCCTTGCAAGTTTTTTGCTTGAAAATTCGTGTGGCACTGTGAAAACAAACTGCAGAAAATTCTTCTAAAATTATTGCTGTTATGTTGGAGAAAGTTACTGCGTCCTACCAAACAACAAATGATAATATCAAAATGTTTGCCTGTAAGTACCATGCCAGTAAAGGGAAATCAGGTAACAAACCTAAAGTTGTTTTTATATTTTCCACTTATCACGACCCTATCTTGGTGGATGCTGGTAAAGTAGACCATGATGTAGATGTAGATCAACAGCTACACGGGATCCAATCTCTATGGAAAAGTTATAAATGGTACAAAAAGCTAGCTTTTCGTTTATTGTTACAGGTATCACTCAATTCACATAAAATGTATCAATTAGTGTTACATTTTTACATTATTTTATCAAAAAGCATGAATTTGATGTTTACCCTTACACAGCAGGTGCCTCAACAACTGAGTAAGATCCTAGGGGAAGATATTACTCGTCTTACTAAAAGACATTTTCCATCTGTTCTCTTTGTTGAACCTGGTGTAAAGGCCCACATAACTCACAAAAGGTGTCGTGTCTGCTATTGCCATGGAAAAAACGACAGAAAAATTATTTAATAGTCTTAAATGTGATTATTTTATCAAATTATTTACCCCCTCCTTTTTACACTCCTTTATTTTTTTTTTTAATCATTTTCTGCCTTTATCTATGTTTCAAAGAAAAAGTGTTTAAGGTGTTGTAATAATTATTTAGTTTAACAGGCTTAATTGCAATTATTTTAACGAATTGATTACCCCCTTCTTTTTTAAACTAGTGGTTATCTGAGGTGATTTTTCCCAGAAAATATGGGAGGGGCATATATAACGATCAAATATAATTACATTTTTTCTAGCGTTTTTACTGAAGAAAAAAAAACTGTTTTGATTTTTCATCAATCTATCATTTATTCTTTAAGTAAAATAAACACACTTTTATCCTACCCCTACAGTGCAATTAGCCAATATAATTTATTACTCTTCCATTTTTTTCGTCACCTTGCCTGTATGCGCACAATCACACTGATCTCTTTGAGAGTACTGGTAGAAGTATGATGCCTAGACGCAATAAGAAATTAAGTCTGTTTCTGTTGTTTTCCTTAGTTCATACATGTTTTGTTTCCTTGGAATGAATAGTGTATTTTCCCTATTCATTTACAATATTTTTTCTTGTCAGTCATGCAAAGTATCACATTATTCTCCCAACTTCTTATATTGTCTTATTATTTTCTCTACTATCCATGCAAAATTCTTTTCCCTTGTGATAGAGATTCTATCAATATTTTTTCCCATAAGATGTTATTTGGAATTTTTAAGAATTAAGATTTTCGGATTTATTTACACATTTGAAATTGGTGAGTTTGTGGGTAAATTGCATAGCTGTATTTGTCGGGGCGTTTAAGCTTTTAAAAAATTTGCTAATTCACTTTTTCAACCTATTGACTTAATGAGATATCCATGTTGTTTTTTTTTAAATAGTTCTGAAAATTCAACTTAATAGGATTGAGGCTAGTAAAAAAAAAAGATCATTATTAAAAAGAATATATATTCTCTAACAAATTATCTTGCAAAGGAGTACCTGTTGAAAGCTCATATGTATTTCTTAAGATATGATTTAAAATGTAAACTCTAGGTTATTTATATTTTAATCAAAATTTACTGAGGGAGTGTCATGCAAAAGAATTCTCAGCACCATAATGGTTAAAATGACAAGGCTTTTGAACAACACTGGTTCTTCATTTTGGTTAAAGAGCGATATTAAAGTTTTCAAAACACTTAGCTGATTTAAAAATAAATTGAAAAAAAAAATCTGAAATAAATATTTTTTCATTTGTGTTATTTCTACATACTCTAAGTAATATAATAAAAAATGTGCATGTAAAATATAAATACCAGAGTCAACACCTAATGGTTTTATTGGTGTACTACCTTCTTTATTAAAATTATGTGTTGAAACAAAATTTCTTAACAACTATCATAAATGATAACTTCGTAAATAGAGTTATTTGGTGCTAGTCATCACAAAATTCTAAAAAAATTTAATATTTGTTTAAGATTTATATATTTAGCTCATGAAAAAGCATGATTTTTAAAGTCAGGGAGAACAAACAGTGTATAGTTGGTCTAAGATGGAACCAAAACTTTGAAGATTGCTATTACAATTTTTGTGAAAGTTTCTACGCTATAAGAAAAAATATTGGTACTTTTGACATGTCCAACTATGAGCTTATTCACCAGGTTATTTATTTCTCAAAATTTGGTATTCAATAGAATATCAAAACCTTTTACCTGTTTTTGGAAATTCTTTCAAAATTAAAGCACAATTAGATATACATTTACAAAAAGGTTATATACGTTTTTTTTTTTTTTTGATCAGAAATCAGATTTTTTTTTGTATTGAATTCTTAAATTTTTTAGTTTAAATAATAACTAAAAGTTAACTTTACTCACAATTCTTCTTTATTTTTTTTTATTTTTTTTTTAGATTTTTGATTTATGTTTTAGGGGTGGTATAATCTTAATGGTCATTGGAGAAGTGGGTAATTTTTCTGCATATGCATTTGCGCCTGCTTCACTTGTTGCTCCTCTTGGAACCTCTACTGTTATAGGTAAGTCATTTAAAATAGTGCTAGGTAACTCATTTAAGATATTACAATATAGATAAGAATAAAATTTACTTTTTTTTTTTTCAATAAGTCACTTCTCCATTTGTTTTAGCTAATGCTGTTATAGCTGTTTTGTTCTTGAAAGAGAAGATTCGTTATAGAGATTTGCTTGGTGAGTTTCAGTATTTGTAAGAATATGGTATTTATTATTCTTCAGTGTTTTTTTATACATATCCAGTTTTATTTGGCAATAAAATATAAAATATGCCATAATTTTCTTCAAATACATTAAAGAAAATAGCTAAATAATAACGTTTTGAAAAGATGGTGGTCATTTTTTGGAATACCGTCTTAAGCAACAAAAACATTTACTTAATATTTACACAGTGGCAATTTAAAGTTGTGACTACTTATTTGTCATTGCCAAGTTTTGACCCAGAAAATTAATGTGCGATTTTGTAATTATCAAATCTGATTGGATTTAAACAATAACCCTTAAGAAATCGAATTCACTGCAAGAAATTTCCATCATTCTTGATTTTACCAAAGTCTGGTTTGGAAATAAAGATTATTTTTAGGAATAATTTATAAAGAAAAAATGTTTGAATTTTTCGAAATCTGTTCATTAGCTTTTTTTTAAATTTTGTATGGAGCTGAAGAACCATGTGGGGAATTTTTTGACCACAATTTGTCAAGTTTGGTCAAATTAAATTTTTTGATATTTTTCAAATTTTCTTTGATTTTCTTGTTGTGTATGGTGATAGTATGACTCGTAGGATTAAACACAGAGACTTCAGTTATTGTACTCCACTTCATAAATCTTTTTAAAACTTTTCCCAGGTGCCTCAAGTAAATCTTTAAAATGTTATGTTGAGCCAAATCTTACTGAATCTTATGGTGTTGCAGTTTTCCATTGTGGCACAAATAATATTTCATCAAGACCACATACTACGAAACTTACACATCAAGAAATTGTTAATGAGTTATGTGGTATTGGCTTTAAATGTTGTCGATTGAATTGTAAAAGAATTTTATTTTCTTCCATAATCACTTGCAGTTAATGAATTAGATGAGTGAAGATCGAGAATTAATCGTGCAGCAATACTCAAATATTTAAAAAGACCAGTTCTGGAAGGATCATCTTCATTTATCGGATAGTCAGATAATGGAATTTTTTCTTTTGCAAGAAATTTAATTTGATCTCTGACTATCTCCTATTTATAAAATCTTTTAGTTCCAGATATTTAATTCCAGAAAAGATATTTTATAAAAATTTAAAAAAAAAAATTATTTATAAATGAAAATTTGTTGCAGCCTCAAGTCTTGTTCTAGTTCTTATGAATATAGTCTATTATATCTAGCTTATTATATGTTTTAAATAATTGTACTCCTCTTAAAGGAAAGGTTGTTCTTGGTAATGATACGCCATTTTTATCTAAAACTATCCAAAAAGAAATCTGTAAATTGATATAAATATTTTTAAAAAGCTATGCCTGAGGACTCATTAGACGAGTTAAGAAAAAGTTTTTCTCTTCTATTGACATTAGTACTGATAAAAAAAATTCTGGAAAGCATGTAAACCATATCTTTCAAAAAAAGGTAATTTACCAGATGAAAATTGTTAATTTTGGCACATTAATTACTGATGAGTAATTTATTGCTGAAATATTAAATATTTGTTATAGTAACATTCTAAGCGAATTAATATATCATTGGCATACTAGTTTATCATGTATAAATGTTGGTAATAGTTTGTATCCGAAATATATTAACCATCCTAGCATTTTAAAAAATAAGAGATTCCCTTGTAAATATTTATTTAATTTTAAACATGTTGAACCATATGGTTTTTAATATAATTAAGAAATTCAAAAAAGAAAGTGGTGGTATACGGAGTTGGCACAGTCTTAGGACGTTTGACTATGGAGCGAAAGTTTACGAGTTTGAATCCCACCTCTGACAAAAATTTATTTCCAGGTTATCTCTGAATTTCTGAGCAAAACTCATTGTGTAATGCAGCTCTAGCTCAAATTAGTCGGGTTGTTTGGTTTAGCGAATTTTGTGAGCACAAATGGGCATTCTAAGTATTCCAAGGCTACACAAATTGCACTGATAAATCTTTTGCAAAAGTGGCAACGACACTTGGATAGCATGGGTTTAATGGATACATTTCTAATTGACTTATCTAAAGCATATGATTGTATGCAACATGACCTTTTGCTAGCCAAGCTTGAAGCCTATGGGTTCTTAAAACGTAGTTTACTTTTGATAAAGAGTAATCTGAAAGGACTTAAATAGAGAGTAAAAATAACCTCTACATATAGTATGTGGCTTGAAGTACTTTTTGGAGTTTCTCAAGGGTCAGTCCACTTACTAAATTTTTTATGCTATTCATTATATTTTTTCTTTAAGTAATGGTTATGAAAAAATTCAAGTACAAAATGTTTTAGATTTTGCTTAATTTTTTGATACTTGGCTTGACTATACCCAAATATGGTCACTTCAAAGCTAAAACCAACATTATTTAAATCTCAAAATTGTTTAAGATTATTTTTAACTTTCCGTGCCCAAGCCTGTAAAAATTTCAGGAATATTTTCATGAAGCTATCTGTCAATTTTACTGAAATTTACAAAATATTGTTAAATTTTTTTTAAATTAATGTTTTTATTATTATTTTAAGGTCATTTTCCTGGATCCAAAACATCTTAAATGTAGTTCGAAAAAAAAATTTTGATATGCTTTGTTCAAATTCTGCCAATATTTTTGTTTGGCATTAGAATTATATTTCTTGATATTTGAATATGCCACCAATTTTGAAAATTTTAACGCTTAATTAGATAAATCTAGTCTAAAAAAAGATCTTAAAAAAACTATTTCTCGACAATGTTTTGCTCTACTAGGTTTATTGGTCACTAATGCTTTTTTTTTTGTTTAGTTTTTAGTCAGTTTTTATACAATCTTAACACCAAAAAATATTCTTCATCAGTTTTAAGTTTCCTAGATTTAAAAAAAAATATTTCAGCCCTCCTTATTCATTGATGAAGCATGTATATAATCATTGCAAATAAATGTTGCGTAAAACTTTATATGTAATAACATTATCTGTAATTAAAATTCTGTTCTTCAAGGTATAATACTTGCTATTGTTGGAGCTTTTCTTCTCATCAATTTCTCCAACAAGGTAAAAAAATACTTTTTTAATTGAACTATCAGTGAAACCGATATTCTCATATTTGTATTTGCACCATTCACCAGTATTTTTTCTTTTTTTAGTTTTTGTCTGTATTCAGCAGTTTTTTTAAAACTGTACAGTGGTTCGAAATTGTGCATAAAAGATAATGGATTGAAAAAGAGACAAATTTGATTTTATAATTAAAATCTTCATTCTCAGGGACTGTGCTTTTGTGTGTTATTTATTTACTTTAATTATTTTTTCCTTCTTCTATAAAATGAATATTACAATTTTCACGTTTTCATGCTATAAGTTAATTACTAAATATATAACAAATAATATAAGGAATAAAATAGAAAAACAGGAAAACTCATAGAAGGCCATAAAGACCTTATCAACGGTTATTTAAATTCTATTAAGAATTCCATCTTTAAGAAGGTTGTTTCTAGAAATAATCTAAAACAGTTGAGTTTTTTATAAAAGCTTATAAAGTGGTTTTAAAAGTAAAGTATCCATGTTTGTTTTATGAATGATTATAAGTTTATTCCAAAGATATGGTCCACGATAAGAATTACAAAAGCACCATTTTATTTTTTTAAAAAGAGGTTTGACTAATTTATTATGAAAACATAAATTATAGGTAGGAAAAATTGTTTATTCTATAGAGTTTCTCGGAAACTTTGGGAATATTATTTTTACATCTTATCATAAAAATAAGAGTTAAAAACATTTATTTCATAAATTTTCATTGCTATAATGTCATCAAAAAGTAGTTTGGATCCGCTAAACTTATATTTAAAGGATAATGCAAAGCACGTGTTTTTAAACTTTAATTATACAATCAAGTTTACTTTTAAAAGTACTTCCACATACAATATTAGCATAGATGATATGATAATGGATGAAAGAATAGTTGTTTTTAATTAGAAACGTCAATTATATTTATCTTTTTTCTTAAGAAATTTTCATGAGATTATTTTCTTACAGGAGATTTTAAAGTTGATCATTTTTGCCACCAATATTTTCTGTAAATAAACCACTTCATTAAAAAGTCATTGCATGGGTAGTACCGATAGGCTCTATTTACTTTTATCATTTTTGATTATTAGCTTCAAAGTATGATTTTAAATAATCGATATAAACCACGAACTTTGATACCACATATTTTTTGATAATTAATAAACATAATTTAAATTTTATTTTTAGCTATAAAATTATTATTGATGTCATATCTGAATAAAAGACTTTATGTTAAATATTCTCACAGTTTAATCCTAGCAGTGATTTCAAACTTTATAAAGAACACCTATAAACTTTAGTCATAAAATTTTTCAACCTTTGGTCATTTTCAACCTAGAATTATCGTTTTGAGATGTTTTAACTATGGGAAGTCTTTAAAATTTTAGAGCTTGCAATTCTAAAAACTACAGACATGCTGAGATGATCCTGGATCATATACGTAATTTTCAACATGTTCAATTCATGGTATTTTACATATGCTCAATTCATGGCATTTTATATATGTTCAATTCATGGCATTTTACATATGTTCAGTTCATGGCATTTTACATATGTTCAGCTCATAGTATTTTACATATGTTCAGTTCATGGTATTTTACATATGTTCAATTCATGGTATTTTACATATGTTCAGTTCATGGTATTTTACATATGTTCAGTTCATGGTATTTTACATATGTTCATTTCATGGCATTTTACATATGTTCATTTCATGGTATTTTACATATGTTCAATTCATGGTATTTTACATATGTTCAATTCATGGTATTTTACATATGTTCAATTCATGGTATTTTACATATGTTCAGTTCATGGTATTTTACATATGTTCAATTCATGATATTTTACATATGTTAAGTTCATGGTATTTTACTTATGTTCAGTTTATGATACTTTACATATGTTCAGTTTATGGTATTTTACTTATGTTCAGTTTATGATACTTTACATATGTTCAATTCATGGTATTTTACATATGTTCAATTCATGATATTTTACATATGTTCAATTCATGATATTTTGCATATATTCAGTTCATGGTATTTAAAGTTCTTTTTTAAGAAATATCATTATTTCATCATTATTTGAGAAAAAATGATTAGTTTTTGCCATCATCGAATTCATTAATTATATTGTTGTCAAATAATAAGGTTATATTTATGAGGTTTTTATTTTTTAAATTTATTTCCAGGTTGACACGATGCTTGATGCACATGAGATATTCCTTTATTTAAAACAATGGCCCTTCTTGGTGTACTTAGTAAGTTTGTTTTGAAACTTATCCCTTCCCTAGTACCACAATCTAAACATAATATATTCAAATTCTTTAGTTTTTACATTCACAGTAGAGGTAGGCTATAAAGGATCATATTTTCAATTTCATATTAATACAATTTTTTGAAAGATTTATGTGTGTGAACACTAAAAAAAAAAGAAAATAATTTGAGTGAAAATTGAGACAGCGCCGATCAAATATTTATCTTCATTTCTGTAAGCGAGAGTTGATTGATTTTGTATAAGTGGGGTCTAATTGATGCATCTTTGGTAGAGGTATGTCGGCGATACAATATTTTGGTTCCAAGAATGTGTTTATTTTCAACCTCACTACTATCTGAAAGTTTTCAACAGTTCATTTGTAGACACAAAAGGGACATCATAGTCTTTAAATTTTCAAAGGAGGCTGCTTTTGTATTCCGTATGGTGTATGGCTTTCTTGGCATTCTTTTTTGGCTTTTCCTCTGTCAGTATATTTTGAGATTTCACCCATAAGCTATCTTCTTCATCAAGTACTTTGCAATATTCTTTGTAAATTTTTTGATTTTGATGTTGCTGTTTGATTGTAAAAGTGTGATTTTGTCTCTCATGCCTTTAGCAGTAAAATTTTTCAATGAGCATTTGGAGCATCCTGCTAACTGTCGAGGTTAGCAGGTTGGTTGTTTATAGGTAATCGAGGTTGGTTATAGGTAATCTTTCTGACTGTGAAGTGTTTAATTTTGATAGATCAGATGCTGGATATAGTATATCTTATTCCGAAAATCCATATTCTTTTCCTCGCTGTGTCATCAAGTCAATTGCAGCCTTTCTACAAAACTCTGAAATAATGTGTTTGTCGAGTGGTGATTTTGGTTCTTAAATTTGGAAAGAATAATCCGCTTTGAAATCTTGAAGTGTATCTAATCATTTATATTCAAGGTCAAATTTCAGCTTTTTGGCAAAATTGTGAGCAAGTCAGGTTGAGTTTTTAACTGGCACATGTTCAGAAACAATAAAGTGACTTTCTTTGTAAACCAAGCTAGTAAAACTTAAAGCAGAACTTAATATCGACTTTGGAGTACAATTTGCATGCCTGCACAAGTTGGTTGTTTGATCGAGGATTCTGCAAGACAATTAAACTTTAGTAAATGATATACAATCGAAGCTGCTGTGTATCCTAACTGTACAAACCGACGTTCCTTGAATACATTGAATTTCTTTGATTTGCCATTTTTGTGTATCTTGTGGTCGAACTCTTTATGATGTGAAGATTTGTGGCCATCGTTTGTTGCAAGTTTGAAAAAGGCAGTAAGACTGAAGATAGTGAAACTTTTGTTTTTTGATGATTTTAAAAATGATTTTAGCATCGGCATGTGGGAGATCTGCAGATCTTTTAATTCAATCTTGTTTTCCAGTTCACATATTTTAATATAATTTTAATATTGCCCCTGTCAAACACTTCATACATATGGGAAACACAGAGTAAATAAAACATGGACAGTGTTAAGTGGAGAGTGAGTGTTAAGTGTGTTTGGTATCTACTCCTCAATTAATAAGTTTTAGAAACAGATTCAGTCATAAGGGCTGCAACTTTCTCTCATATTTCAGTTGTGTTAGCTCCACTTGCAATAGACATGCGCTTCAATATGGTAACAATTAACAATGTGATGTTTCCCTTGTTTCTACTGCTATGCTTAAAGGGTGCATTTGAAATTTCTGGCTTACTTTTGTACACATAATCATTGATCACCACTCTCCATTGGTTCGTTTTTGACTTGTTGTGTAAAATTGAAGTGTTATCATAGCTTCCTCAACAGGTGCATCTAGGATTGCAAGAGCAACATTTCTTTCTTTTTAGATAGCAAGCAGATGTTTTATGTGTGCAATGACTTTAGATGATGGTAGCACATATGGATAACTGTTGTAATCGCAAGTTGCAAGTCACTGACTGTTTCTTCTTCAGTTGAAAAATAATACTTCATCCCAAAGAACTCTTCTGAAGTAATTTGAATGCTTTTTGTGCTGTTGTTATACTTGCGTATGAACATGATAAAGCTAATGCAGATATTATTGACTCATCAAAGTTTTGTGTTCCAGATCGCAATGATTTCAATATGTTAAATGCTCCATCAGTTTGAGTGTTACTGTCGACCATAATTTTTGTTTGACGAGTCATTCCAGAACAATTAAGTGAAAGATTAATGGGATTGTAGGATCACAACATATACTTTCTAGCACTGAAACATCTTCATCGCTGTAATCTATGAAGTTAACTTCCATTTTTTTCTTGCCTCAATAGCTCTTACATATTTACTTGTTCTTGTTCTACTTTGCTTTTGTACTTAAAATCTATTTCTGTGCTAAATACAATCTTCCTAGTGTGGGATTTCTAATCAAAATAAAAGTCCGTTTCTGACTGTTCAAACGTTTTTGGATTAGCAGTTTTATTTAAGAGATCAAATTGTTCATTGCTTTCTTTGAACCAGTTTTTTTATGTTTTTACTCTTCTTTGCCTTGGCTTTTTCAGCTTTACTTGAATAATTATTAAGGTGAGAAGTTAATATGATTGTCAAAGTTTTTAAGTTAACAATATATTGATCTGTGAATGATTTTGCCCATAGTTCATATAAAATCCTAGCAAATTGATGTTATATATCTTTTTGTTTCTTTGAACGAAAAGATGGTGACATTAACTATAGCTTGAACACATTCAGAAGCTGTAGGTAAACGTTCGTGAAGGAGGTATGTCCATAGGTCTGGATCAGATTCCATTCTGAAAAAAAAAATCCTGTATCAGGGAAATTTTCTTTTCAAAATTTAATTCTATCATTGTCATACATTAAAATACCTACTATATGTTGAAGGACATTAGACCCTAAATGGTAAAAATTTGAGAAATTTCACTCTAAATCCACTATTTTGAGTTTATTTGACCCATTTAGTCAACAAGTAATAAATGAAAAAGAAGCTAAAAAAATAAAACAATGATAGAGAAAAATTCACAAGTATGTAAGCTTTCAGAAAATCTGTAATTATTATAGTTTATTTTGTAACCTTACCTTATGCCAATCATTAATTTATTACATCAAACTTCCTTCTGTCACCTCCTCATCATGTGCTTGATTGGGCCTCTATGAATTGATGCACCAAGTGAACCATCATACAGTATTTTATCACCATGTTGGCAATTAAATCTTTTAAAATTTTTTGTTTGAATCAATTTTTTACGATAGTATCACATCAGAATTCACCAAAATTCATTTACCGCTACATTGACCAAAAAATTTTTGTATCCAAAACTTAACTATTAATTATCATAAGTAATCAAGAGTGTTCTTTCGGATGTATTTTTCAATAAATATAGACTACCTATGTATTACTTAAGTAATGTTTATAGTCGTCAAAGCCATATGTCCTATATTTCATGTTTTTTTTTTATTGAGAAACAATGGGCCGTATAATCATATGCAGTGTTTATTTTATTCATTTTTTGTAAATGTTTGTAAAATTTGGGGTCTGGTACAAAAATGGTCAGCGATGACCCAATTTCACACATATAAATCTTTCAAAAATACTTGTACTCACATGAATTTGGAAATATGACTTAAAAACTAGCTTCTATAGCCCACCTTCATCACAGGCAGGAATAATTTTTGTAAACATTTCTCAATGCTGTCTGTATGTAACACATTTTATAGAGCCAATCTATAAATCTAATTTAAGCACCAATAGTAAACAGCCAATTAGATTAATTACCAGAAAGAAAGAGCAAGGTTTTGCTTATTGTATATTTTTAGATGTAAAAAGTACTGATTTATTGATATACTACAATTGTAATTTCATATATAATAGAAAATATGTTGCGTCTAAGTAACGTACCAAAAAATGATATATTATTACCAAAATCTTTTTAGGTTGCCCCTCTTTTAAAGGGTTAGTAAGAAAAAATTTTGTCTTGAAGAATTTTTTGTTCATTCTATTATTAATGACTGTTGTGACGTCAATGGAATTTTAAGTATGAATTTCCATTTAGTCAATTGAAACCATTGCGTTTGTTGGTCTACTAATATGGGACAGATACAAAGAATTTGGAAAGATAATAGTTATACTGTTGCAAGTGGCAATACTAGGTAAAATACAATGATTTATATAAAATGCATAATGCAAAGAAACTACGATGCTATTTTATATTTATTTGTCTCTTACATTCTACCAGAAATTATTCACAATTTGAGAGCATTGCTTTGTTGATTTTTAAGTTTAGGTGTTGAAATGCTCAATCTTATGCTAAAACAAATTTTAGGTTATTTATCTGTAAAGATGCCTCTATGCTCGATTAGTTACCCTCCCCATATGAATTAATTCCTGATAGAACAGAAATTTTGACAAAATATTTTAACTGATTTAGGATGATTTTGATTAGTAGGTTTACAGTACTAATAAATCTTTATAGTAATGTTCTAAATGTTTCTTGTTTTCATAGGTTCATTTACTGTAATTGCTGCAAAGGCTGTATCTTCAATGTTAACAATTACTTTTAGTGGTTTCAATCAACTTACCAGTCCAATATTTTATTTCATGTTAGTAATAATGGTAGTCACAGCTGTTGGTCAGGTCAGGTTAGTAGATAAATTCCTCCTATCTTTTTTATCATTCATAAAATTTGTAGCTGTTACTGGGCAGCCCATGATGTTAAATACCAAATGACTTTTCCTATTTTCCAGCAAAATAGGCTTTTATTTGGATGCCTTGTAGTTTATTAACTTTTTTATGTTTCATTAGATTTTTAATTAAACTGGGTGTCCAAATTTAGTTGCCAAAGTTGACCTCTTTTGTCCAATTTCTATAAATTTAGTCAAAGGATCTTTTGAAAATTATGCTTGAAGTATTTTAACCATGTTGGCTTTCATTTAAACACCACATATTTGTAATACGTCAGAAATATTCATTTAATTTTTTTTCAATTCAGTACATGTCGGGATGGCAGTCTTAATTGATTCTTGATATAATTTTGGCATTAGAAGATCATTTATTACTCAGACACATTTGTTGCTAATAGTCATGTTGGTGTTTTTTCTTGATTTAGGTTTCTCAGTAAAGCAATGGCTTTATTTGATACTACAGTTGTGGTACCTACGAACTTTGTGTTCTTCACCATGTCTGCAATTCTAAGTGGTATGTGGGTTTATTTTTTTTATTATCATCTGCTTTTGCACCAAACACTTCAAGTAAAATTCATGTCTACTTTAAGACTGAGAGCCTTAACATACTAGCAATTTTCAGCCCACAGGTCTAATCATCTGATGAATTTTTGAAGCAAAGGTTTTACATCTAGATGTCCTCCCTAACATTAACCTACTCGCTCCGATATAGGAAAAAGCTCTTTTTATTATCACCCAAGTATAATGGAAACTAATCTGGTATTTGCTATGTTCCACGGTAAGGTAGCATGCTGTATAACCAGGACCTCAAATGAACATAAGCCCACCAGACTAATGGCTATTCATGAAAATGATGTTTGAAAAAACCTGATTTTTCTTATGGTTTGAGAAAAACTTGCTAACGAGTGTCCTAATTTTCTATAAATGATAATCGAAGTTTCAGTGAATTCTTTAACTTCTTATATTAAATATGTAAACCACCTCTTGGTCGCCTTATTACACCATTAAAAATGAAAAAAAATAATAATAATAAAAGACATTCTGAAATAATTCTAGAACTTTCATTTAAAAATGTTTATATAGTCAATTCTATTTTTTATTACTATTAAAGTCTACAAAGAAATTTTTTGGGTACCACTATAAATTATAGATGTCTTTCCGTTAATGTTACTTTTTGTCTTAAATTTTATAATTACTTCTTTTAAATTTTGGTGGAATTGCCAAATCAGTATGGGAAAAAATTGAAAACTTTTTTTTATTGTGTCATTACGCTTGTGCCTTTGATTAAATTTTAGCAATTTTCTCAGAAAAAAAAAATTGATTCCCAGTGAGCCCTATAAAATCACTAATGTCTATCTGTCAGTTCCAAATTTGTTTTTTTCAGTTAACCACTCATGCAATTTTGGTGTTAGGGTGGAAAAGTAAAGATTTTAGATTTTTGAAAAAATTCATGCTTTTCAGTACTGGACGTGAATACATTCATTTTAAGTTTTCTTTTAAAAATTTTTAGTTAATTCAATGGACCTGCCAAAAATTCTTGTTTGGGGCCTGGGCCTAATTTTCTATCCGAAAATGACAAAAAATAAGTGTTTTTTCACTTTTTTCCAAAAGTTACACTGGTTATGCCAAAGTTTTAGATTATATTAGGAAATATTATTTCTAATAAATTATGTATGTTGGCTGTTTTGAAAACGTTATCAGGCAGGCCCTGTCCCATGTGACAAGAAAAAAAGTAATTATGTTACAATACTACTAAAATGTCGCATTCCTTTAGAAAATAATATGTCGGAAACTTTCGCTTAACAATTCTTTAAAAAAAAAGAATTTAAAAAATGTCCAAAAATTAAATTGTTCTACTTTTCTAATTATTATATCCCTAATTTTTTATGAACAGGCTTTTTTTCTGATAATTTTTACATGCCAGTCGTTTTTAAACTTTTATCAAGTTTATGAACCTAGTACCCTAAACTAGGATACTAAAAAAATTAAGTTAGATCCAAATTATTAGTTTTTGATTTTTTTTTGTTTCTGTCAAAATTTTGTTAGTTGGAAAATATCATTCTTTTTTTTTGAAAATTATAGCAGGATCAAAGCTTAGGTCGAAAAAAGGCCAACCCTCATCCATTTTTTTTTTTTTTTTTTTTTTTAGATTTTTAGATTTGTCTTGAAAATCTCCTATTTTGTCAAAACATTGTATATTACAAACTATCCTCAGGACCTCAAAAATTCCCAAATATTTGGTATTTTATTTTTGGTATTTCCTCTAGAAAGGATTATACATATTGCAAAAAAAAAAATCGTTAATCTTTTCTAAATTTTGTATGTGATAAACATGCTAACATGCTCTTGATCTTTTTCTCCTGTTCTAAACGCTTGTTGACTAGCAAAGGCAACAATCATTTTCAATAAAATTTCATACACTACGAAATATTTTGATTCCTAAGCAGGCCTTTAATTGCCTAAAAAATTTATAAGCATGAGAAGCAAAAAGAGCTGTTGTGATGATCAACAGCTCTTTTTACTTCTTATGGTTCTAAAATTGTGCAGTCAATTGTGCAAAATTTTAAAAGACCCTAGACAAGATCAAACTTTAATTGTAAACTTTATTAAGTTGATAACTTAACTGATGTACATTAACTTGATGAACTTGTAAATTATTGTAAACTAGAGAATTCTTGCAAAGCTTTCTTTTTCAATAAAAATTATTTCATTGTCAGAGAGTTCATTTTTCACTTACGTTTTCATTCCATATAAATTACAATTTTGGAATTCAGATGGTATATAAAGAAGTTGAAGTGAAATATCTTTTATTGTTTAAAGTTTTTTTCGCAGCCATCATCATTGTCATATGTAATAATTTTGATAGGTTGGCTAGGTAAAAAGAAAGCTATAGGTTGAAATATTTGTCTGAGATCCATAATTATAATTTTATGAGAAAAGTTAGGAATGTTTTCAATACTATCCTTCAAACCAACAAATATTGGTTACTGAAAATACTTCATATTAAGGTGGAAAATAATATAGATTCCATTCCAAAGTGCTAGAAATAATGTTTTATTTAGATTAAGATTTCTTTTACCAGCTAAAATTTTAAAACTTTGAGGATAAAAAATATTCACTCATACTTTAAAGTCTCTGTCAATGATGCTATAAAGATATACTTTTTATATTATTTTCTATACCTACGTTTTCTAATTTGGGTTTCGATGTTATGCTCTAAATTATTTGTTAATTATGAAAAAAAAAAAACTCATTTTTCATTTAGGTATTGTGTTTTACAGAGAATTCTATGGATTACTTTTCTTAGATATATTCATGTTTTTATTTGGGTGAGTATTTTATTCCTTTGTTGCATTTTAGGATGTATAAAACTTATATTTACCTTGTGAAATTAATGTCTTCATTGTTAGGTTGAAATTATAATTTTAAATTTTGTTTACACTTCATCCCAGAAAGCAGCAAAACCGTATGGCGTCTTGTAAATTTTTCTTCACAATTTAGAGCAGTAAATGCCTTGTATGAATTCAATCATGTTTGTTCGTGTTTTCTCCAATATATCAGATATATGATCATCAGTGAAAAAGCTACTAGATTTTTTGTTAATAAGCCAAAATTTTAGTCTAATGTGGGAGGCTTTTTTAATCTAAAACATGATGTACATCACTTTTCTATTTTTAATTTTATTTGAGCATATTTTAAATAGTTTTAAAAATTTACGGAGTGCTGACCACACATTAAAATGTATGAGATTAAAATATTTGTGTAGGTTGATTTACAGAGTGCTGACCACACATCACATCTAAGATTAAAATATTTGTGTAGGTTGTTTTACAGAGTGCTGACCACACATTAACACATCTGAGATTAAAATATTTATGAAGCTTGGTTTATGGAGTGCTGACAACACATTAACACGTCTGAGATTATAAAATATTTTTGTTGTTTGGTTTACAGAGTGTTGACCACACATCACATCTGAGATTAAAATATTTGTGTAGGTTGTTTTACGGAGTGCTGACCACACATCACGTCTGAGATTAAAATATTTGTGTAGGTTGGTTTACGGAGTGCTGACCACACATTAACACGTCTGAAATTATAATATTTGTTTAGGCTGGTTTATGGAATGTTGACCACACATTAACACCTCTGGGATTAAAATATTTGTGAAGGTTGGTTTCCGGAATGTTGACCACACATTAACATGTCTGAAATTAAAATATTTGTTTAGGTTGGTTTACGGAGTGCTGACCACACAGTAACTTGTCTGAGATTTTAAAATAATTGTGTAGGTTGGTTTACGGAGTGCTGACCACTATAAGTCACGTCTAAGATTAAAATATTTGTGTAGGTTGGTTTATAGAGTGCTGGCCACACATTACGTCTGAGATTAAAATATTTATGAAGGTTGGTTTACGGAGTGCTGACCACACATTAACACGTCTGATATTATAATGTTTGTGTAGATCGGTTTACGGAATATTGACCTCACATTAACACGTTTGAGATTAAAATATTTGTTTAGGTTGGTTTACAGAGTGATGACCACACCACACATTAACACGTCTGAGATTAAAATATATATGAAGGTTGGTTTATGGAGTGCTGACCACACATTAACACGTCTGAGATTATAATATTTGTGTAGGTTGGTTTGCGGAGTGCTGACCAAACATCACGTCTAAGATTAAAATATTTGTGAAGGTCAGTTTACTGAATGCTGACCACACATTAGATCGTCTGAGATTATAATATTTGTGTAGGTTAGTTTACGGAGTGCTGACAACACATTAACCTGTCTGAGATTGTAATATTTTTGTAGGTTGGTTTTTGGTGTGCTTACCACACATTAACAAGTATGAGGTTAAAATATTTGTGTAGGTTGATTTACATGTATTCGAGCTTGAGTTAATCTAAACAGGCTTGCAGTTTTTATAGTTATTCAAATTTGTGGCAAATGAAATTGTTTTTAAACTTAAAACCTTCTTCCACAGTCTGTTTCTATGCACCATTTGAGAGACATAAATTAACATTTAGAGACATACATGATTATAGAGCATGCTAACTGATTTATTTGCAAATTTTTAGTGCTTTACTTTCGTTTGGAGGTGTTTACTTGATAACCGGTGACCGGAAGAAAACAAATATCAATCCAACAGGGGAAGAAGTACAAGAGCTCATACCGAGTAAGTTGTTACTTTGATTTGTAGGATAAATCTATGCTATAGGTGTAAATCTGTATGTCAAACAACTTCTTAATAATGAGTGAATTTGTAAATATATATAATCTTTTTGTAAGAATAATCATAACAGGAAATCTTTAACTATAAACTTTGCCACACCTCTCACAAATGTTAATGTTAGGTGTACACAACACACCTATATTTAAATAAATTGCTCACTATGTTATTATTCATTATTTTAATTTTTGGAAAGAAAAAAATAAATTTTATTGGTTTTGCAAGCTGTGAAAATAACATTTTGTGATTTTCTTTAAAAAAAATTGTGTTCTGATTTTAAAGTTTTTAATGAATTTGCAAAAGTAGACGGAATTCCTGGCAGTGAAATTATCACTAAATGTCAAAAGTAAAACCACTCAAAATTTCGGTTATTTACGATTGATAATTTTTAAGATTTTTTTCGTAAGTTTTGTTACAATATAGGGTTTCCTTGATAGCTTAGATTTTATGTAGTATTTGTTATGTATCATTTCTAAAAGTTTATATATAAAATTTATTTTAGAACCCAACTAAAATTGAAATCATGGAAATCCATGCAATTATTTTTTTAGAAGCTAAAATTATTTTTTGTGAAATATTTACTTAAAACTATTATTTTAAACTTTACACCTAACTTGACTGAGTTGAAATTTATTTGCAGGCACATCGGTTGAAAATTCGTCCACATCAGGACTTGTAACCAGACGCCATGTACAACCTGGCCAAACGAACTATGACTCATCTAATAGCACAGAACATATAGACGTTTTAGACTCTTGTTAGATCCCATCGATATACATACAGTGTAACTGACGTTTGCTATACTTGGTTTTAAAATACAGGAGTTTTAAATATAATTTGATAACATTAAATTCTGAGTAAATATTTATTTTTTTTAGCTTTAGAATTATTGGAGATTGATTTTAGATTTTTACTCCATTAGAAAAAACATTTTTTTAAAAGGATTATTTTTTGTTGTTTTTTAAAAACTTTTGTAATATATAGAGCTCATACCCAACTATGCCAGATTTGCTTTAATTGTAATATTTTTGCATGTGAGTTTAAAAATGTGTTAAATTTTTAACAGAAGATCACTTTTTTAAAAAAATCTGTCGTTCTAGAAGTTTTTAGGCTATATTATTATATACATCGATTGACCCATATGGCGGTCTGCTAAATATAGCTGATTGCAAAAATAATATTTCTAGATTTTAATATGTAGACCAGAAAGTTTCACAAAAAAAAATTTGAATTCCACGTTTTTCAATTCTTTAACCTAGATGAATAATTTCAAAAAAAAAAAAAATTGCAAGTGGAAAATCGGATTAACATTCTCATAACAAATTATTTTTTTACAAACATTATTTGAATAAAGTGAACTTGGAATAATTGGTTTTTTATAATTTTTTTTTTTTTTTTTTGTTAATGGCAGATTGATGTGTCCATTTACTCCTTTTATAATCCCTTCAAAGATGGCCTTAAAGTCAATTCGAAGGGTAGAGCTTTTATTACTTGCATTGTGGTTCATTAATTTGTGCCAAAGATCTTGTCGCTGAATTTTTCACAAAAAGTTATTAAACTTCCCTCTAAATTTAATTTTTTTTGTTAAACAAATTTTTATTTATTTTAGTATTTGTATTTATCGTGTTTCTATTTAAATATATTCCTATTTTGCAACATTATATTTAAGTCACTGAGTCACTTCTACTAATCCGTAACGTCTGAATAGTTTTTCGAAAAGTTTTGCAAGTCTATTTTTATTTAATTGTTTAAGTTTTTAAAATGATTATGTTCACTTGAGATTAAACAAGGATAAAAAGCATCTTCCTGCCCATCCGGTTGTTCTTAGAAAATATCATTTCAAATGCTTCAGGGTTTTTGCTGGCATTCCACTACGCAAAGTATTAAAATCCTCCTGTTTTGATGAATTTTCTCTCAGAGTTCGTTCATTGTTAAAATTTTGCATAAAACTAGAATTATTTAACTACAAAAGCGATAATTTCAGATACCTTGTGATAACCTCCATTATTAGCTCAGCCAGGTCAAGGATAACCTTCATTGCTAGTATAGCCAGGTCAAAGATAATATCTTTGTAAATATTACGAAATTCTATCTATAAATTAAGTTTTTTAAATCACAGGAGTGATCATTGTAAGATGACATAAAATATATCCCTTTTTAAAAGGCACACCATAACTGGAAGAAGTTCTCGAGTTTATTTTTACAATGTGTTACAAAGCTGTAAATGATTCAAGATGATTTTATCGGCTAAATATAGAAATTCGCTTAACTGAAATTTAAAAATAGAGGTTTTTTCGTACCACGTAAATTCTATCAACATCTTTTTCTATACTTTTATTGTAATACCTAAATCCCTATCAGCATCTTAATTGATATAAGAGTTCCTAAAACACTTGAGGAGCACCAGAGATAGCAAATGCAGGATTTTATAGAATGCCATTAACAATTACTGGTTGAAAATGACTTGTTAGAATGAGATATTGCCTTTGAATGTGTCATTTTTTTTTTTTTTTTTTTTTTTTCTACAGCAAAGGCCCTGCTGGCTATTGTTGAATAACTTGTTTTCCTCCAAGAAATAAACAATTTGATTTAAAAGAATTTTCTCAAAAGTCTTTCTTCATGAAAAAAGAGATGAGGGAAAAGTGGACAGTTCTATAAATTAACTTGACTAATCCTTTGCGAGCAAGTGTCGTGATAGAGTTTTTCAGGGATGCCGGGACAAAACTTGATTGGCTGGACACTAATTAGAATTGTTCTGATAATGATTCTGAAATAGCTTTTGAATTATTTACATTGGCTTAGTAAGTTTTTTTTTTTTTTTTTTTTTTTTTTTTTTTTTTTTTTTTTTACGATGTGTTATTTTTTTGCTATAGAATCATGCACTTTTTCCATTGTGTACTAGTTCGAGGATTTTTGAGAGTTAAGAAAATATATCTTATATTAATTAGTTAAGAGTAGCAGTTCATCTACATTCTTCATTTACGCATGAGATCATATCTGAAATGCTCAATACAGTTTTGGTCGAATCTTTCTTGTATGACCTTGGTAGAATTTTGTGGCGATTTTTTTTCAGTTACGTTGGTCTTGTTTTTGCTTTATTTTATTTTTGTAAATAAAAATTTTATCAGTCATACTAGAATTGATACTATTATTTATTACTATTTTAAAGTGTGTTTTTTTTTTTTTTTTTTTTTTTTTGTTAACAAGTATTTCTTTGAAGTTTGAACTTAATACATATTACTTCGAAATGATTATTTGAGTATCTGAGGATGGCCTTTATAGTAGTTTTTAGGTCTTCTCTGACTCTCCTTATAATTTATTAAAACATGGTTTGTAACATGTCAAACGTTGACCTGTCATGGAAATTTCAGTATTATCATAGTATGATATAGTATACATATATTGACTTAAATTTCTTTTGCATAAATTCAATAACACGCGTGCAACAATAACATCTCGTGTAAAAATTATCAATCGAACTCAATATTATCTCTATAATAATAGCCTTAAATTCCTTATTTTTACAATTATTTTACAATTTTATACGGTATTTTACACATTTTTTAATCAAGCATTTCCATTTTTCGCCGCTTTGGCAGCTGCCATCAAAAGAACAAAAAACAACTTGACGGAACGATTTCAATATTTTAAAATATTTATATAATAAAAATATCCTTATTGATTGGTCGTTTTTAAACAATGGTCAAATAGAACGATATAATTTTTTTTTTGTATCACATAAACTGTCAAAAAAGGTCTAGGCTTAAGGTAGAGCGCTCGCTTAGCATGTGTAAGGTAAGGGAAGGTAAGGGAATCGATGTCCCGCTCCTACAAATTTCTTTGGACTTTTTTAATTTTCTAAAAATAAAAAATTTTAACCAAACCAGTGAGCCTTTTATTTTTCATGTCGTCTTTGAGTTTCTGAGGAAAACTTATAATATCAAGAAATATTTGCTATAAAATCCAGTGTGTTCTATTATAATACAGTATTATGTATATGTATCATATATAATACAGCAAAAAAGTAAAACATGAAATAACTTTCTTACTATGTGCACCGATTAGGAAAATCTTGGCGGGGTATATAACTAGTGTGTAACCATAATTTCTCATGGTACAACAAGTAATGCTCAAAAACGAATATTTATCTTTCCTCATACTTTGACTCTACTGCTGTGAAAATACCATGCCACATTTTCCTAAATATATCACTAAATAATTTTTTCTCTTCTTTTACACAATTTTCTATTTGTTCTTGCTTTCAAAAATGCAGTTTACTGCGAACCCTAACCTACAAGAATTGAAAAAGAATTTTATAGCTCATTTTCCTTAATAATCTTTAAATATTTATGACAGGGTTTGCTGGTGTTAGGGGGATTTAAAAGCCTAAAATTTTTTTGATTTTAATTTTCATTGGTTCACAGCTTCCTTAGTATTGTTTTAGTTTTTTGGATTTATTAGTGGTTGTATAGCACTGATAAATTTAGAGGGTTTGATATGGTTGTGATAGAGTTGCTACCTTGGCTGTTGATTCTTAATCGAATACGTCTTATTTGATATTATGGCCTATCCCAGGGTTGAGGCTATGTGACGTTGCGTGTATTACTTTTGTCTATTTTGTTGAATTTGCTGTGGATTTCTTTGATAAAATTACTGCCACAGTGATCTTGTTTGGTGTTTTGGTGACTGGTTTTTTTTTTTGGAGTTAGGCTGTGAATCTATGTATGGGATAAGTTCTTTTGCATCGCTTCTAGAGGTAGAGTAGATCCAATTCATTACTACCTTTATGTCTCGTTTTACTTTTAAATATGTTTTGTAGAAATTTGCATCCTTTCTACTACGACCAAATTAAGATTTTTTTTATATAATGTACCAATAGTTGTGATTTTTTTGGTAAATCCAAATTTTGGTAAACCCTAAATTTTTTTGGTTTAACCCAAAATGAAGTTGAATTTTGAAATTTCTTTACTAGCTACAACTATAAAAAATAATATTGCTTCATGTGTATGGGTCGTTGAATTTATTCCTGAGTTTTGTTTCAAGGTCTTAATTCTCTTGGTTATTTTTAAAGGATATTCAGGGTTTGCATTAACCACCGCTCTTTTCTTAGTGAATTGTTTCATTTAAAACTAAAAATTATTCCTCCATCATTTCTTAAAAATCTATCAAGATTCAAATTCCGGATGAAGCTGACGAGCCATGTATTTTGTAGGGCGTATATTTTGACAGGCGTATAATTTCAATCCTTTCTAGTTTTGGAGACATTAGTTTTGTCATTTTTTATTACGACCGTTTGTTTTTTAGAGGCTGAAGAAAACAATGAAGAAAAGAATACTGGAAAAAATTAATGTCATTAATTGTATATATTTTAATCCAACTTTATTTTTCAAATTAGCACTAATGTAAGAATTTATTTTTATGAATTTCACTATTTATTGTAAATATGTCTCAACTCAAATGTATTATATATAAATAAACATCTAAATTAATGAATTGTTTGATTTTCTCTTAACATGGACTTAATACGATAAATTTAAATTTACTCCTGTTCGTGTGTGATCGTATACTTTTATCATTACACTTTTATCACAATTTCGTTAGCTTCTTTACATGAAATTCTCATTCTTTCGCAACATGTCCAACAATTCTTGTCACTTATATCCATTTCTGAGAAAACTTAAAATGATAAGTAGGTAACTTTGAAACTATAAATAAAATTGATCAACTATGCAAATTACATAATTAAAATATTGATTTTTGGGCAATTTTAGAAGTAAAATTTTTAACTTATGCATTTAAATAATACTATTAATCTGAAAGTAGGTCTTAAGCATGAAAAAAAGGTGGTCGACAATTGCTGATGTATGAATCGTCTTTTATTACGTTCAGCAGTTAGCTTGTGATGATGTTTTTTTATAAAAATACGGAATCTTTTGTTTGGTCATATTGAAGCAAGGAGAACCGTTTGAAATATGATGCCTGACAACTGCGCTGCTTTTATACCTGTTATAACTGTTTTCTTTGGCAAAACAAATTTCTCACCTGGGCAAAATTGTTTTTCTACAGCTACAATGCTTCTTCGATCATCTTCTGAATTGCTTTTTGCTGTAGTTGAAATCAATGTATCAGGAGTTTTCTGCTCCTCTGTAGCTTTGAAAAATGATGTTATCGATATTGGCATTCCTAAAAATCAAACACAGAAATATTATCAAAAAAAGTTCAGTTTTTATTGAAGCTTTGTGTGAACAGCTCCAAAACTTTATATATAACAGTCAAATAGCAGGGTTGAAATAATGATGCATATGCTCTTTTTACCACGTAAACATAATTAGTATTGATCAAATCAATAGCTGTTTTTTATACGGAGTCTACTTAAGGGTTAGTATATATTGAGCTTAATTAGCCTCAGTATAAAATCGGATTATAGCTGTTTTGGCTTAAATTTGCAACATAATCGTGTTTAAGACTTTATGTGGTAGTTTAAATCGTTTGCATTTATTTACTCATAGATAAGCTCTTTTTAAAAAATTCCCTCGTACATCAATATTGAACCTTTTCGGGTGAATCTTGTCACCATATAGCATGAATTTCTTTCCCTGAGGCAAGATGTTTGCTTATGTACTGTTTCCATGAACTGTGTAGCTTATTGTTTAGGTTTTTGGGTGTACTTTTTTTTTGGAGTGAATAAAGTCTGAATTGTTGGTATTTTTTCCAGTAGTGTATATCGGTTTTCGTTTGTAGTTCACTTTTTGCATTACTAATTGGGTTGTAAACTTTATTTGACTTTCTATTCTCGATTTGCCAGGTCTTATCATTAGGTTTGTTTGTTTCTTTCTTGAGCTCTTCAATATCTTTTTAAAATAGTTTTATAATTTCATCTTCGTTTTTTATATCATTACATTTTCGTTGTTGTTTGTCGGATCTGATTCGGTTTTTTCATGTTTTAAATCATGGTAGTCATCTAGAAGATGAAAGTAATTTTTTTCGATAACATATTTTACTGTATGTTTAATTTCTTTTGATTTCTTCATAATTTTTTTCAACACCTTCAATCGTTCATGTCTTTATTAATCTTTGTTGCAATGTATATTTTTTCACTTTTGTGTTTAGGCTCATCAACTTTAATTCATCTTTCAGATGATTAACTGTCAACGATTCTATGTATGTCATGTCTTCCATATTTAAAAAAATATCATATAAGAAACAAACCGGTTAAAATGTAGCTACAAATAAATGATTTTTTGTAATTAAAAATACCAACAACAGTTTATGCCAACAATAGTTCTAAGGTTATTTTGCTAGTTTCTCGAAAGCGAAAAATCATATGGTTTAATAAGAACGTTTCGACTAATATCGAAAAGAAATTTGTTCTCAACATTTTTCACGTTAATAATTTTAACCGCAATACAGTAGAATTAATCTATAGTTGCACTAAAAACGGACAATTACCTCCAGGAAAAATGCCCCCTTGAAAATTTCTGAATATTTTTGTCTTTTGTCCAAAATGCGCTCTAAAATCCATGATAATTAATAAATAATTAAAGATATGACCTTAAAACTTCTCATGTGTATAACACGGCTATGTAAAATTTTACATGAATAATCCGGTGCTATTTTAATAAGCCGAAGTTGCCATGTATATATATGTATGTATGTATGTAAATCAAGTTCATAACAAGGCGTTAAAAGTCTAGTTCAGCAGAAATAATTATTTTTATTAAAATTTCCTCTTCTAGCAATAAGTGGTTATCTTCAGCCTCTTCTAGTAATAAGTGGTTTTCTTCAGCCTCTTCAAATGTAAGCCATGGTCGTGCCTTACGACAAACTAACTCATTTACAGGTTTGGTTTTTTTCATTGAAATCTTTGCTTCTGATTCTCGTTTTGTTTTTTGCTTTAGAAAATCCTTTGTTTTTTGGATTATTTTAGCTGTAGGCCTCGCTCTTTAAGTTTACTTTTATATTGCTGGCATTTTTTTTTTTTTTTTGCATGTATATTTCTGTCTCCCTCCCTTCATTTCTTTCTAACCAATCTAGAATTTTGTTTTTGTACCACATATTGTTTGCTAAGATAGTTTGTACAATGGAATTTGGTTTCGTTCGAATCAGCAGATCCAAAATAATAAAGTCACTTTCAGAAGCTATATTTGTGGTAGGTATATTTTCAGAAGCTATTTTAATGTTGCTAGTGGGAGTAAAATATTTTCCTCTCGACAATTGATCAGCAGCTTGTCTTTCAAGAATTAACAAAAAAGAATGAAAAACTATTTCTAAAGCCTGTTGATTTAAATTTTTAAACTCTGTATTACCAGCGTTAGTAAAGAGTTTATCAAAAACAACATCCTTATTGTATATCCATCTTATATATCAAATATTTCAGGATGGTTGAAAACAGAAAAAATTTTTAGCCTGAAAAGTACTGTGTTTATTGCCAGGGGGGCAAATTTCCGGGGGCAACTCTGCAGAGGGTATTTATCTAGGGGGAAATTTTCCTAGAACCACTAAAAACATATATAGAATAAAAGTAAATGCTTATGCAATTCTTCGAGTAATTTCCACCCCACTAGTATTGAGCTATGTAGATCAGCTGAAAGAATTTCAATTCATTCTTCGCCAATCAGTGTGTATAAATGACGAGTCCTAATAAGGATGAAATGCGTACTTTGATTGAGGATGACATAGCTCAAACCTCTTTTATATATACATATAGAATTAATATAAACTGACACGCTTTTCGAGAACCTAAGCAACACGTTTGTAAATCAAGCTTGTTGCTCTGCAAGGTTTGTCTATAGGACAGTCTAAAACGTTATATATATATAATATATATATATAACGATAATTTGAGAAAACTTCTAAAGCTACTTTGATTTGAACTTTTGAAATTTCTTAATAGTGGAGATGAAAGTACTTACATAATGACTGTCAGAACGATTTTGATGGCAAAATAAATTCTCTAAAAAAAGAAATGATATTATTAAAACAAATACGTGGCGTTATTATGGCTGACGAATGTAGCGATATCTCTACAGAACTATTATCAACTTGTGTAAGGTGGGTTGCTGAAAATTTCACTGTTCATGAAGATTTATTGGATATTACGAAATTCCTAATATAAAAAGTGATGCAACTGTAACTGGTTTAAAAGATGGATTGATACAATCGCAGCTTTCCCTACACAACTTACATCCTCAAGCATAGGATGGAGGAAGCAAGATATTGGGTAAAAAGTTCTGAGTAGCTACTCAAATATTAGCGGAACAAACGTAAATAACGATATGTTGTTGTTGTAAAAGTATAAATGAAGTTGTGAGAAGGTGTATTTTAAAGTCCTTTAAATATATTTAGGTTGGATGCGTTTTCTAATTCTTCGAAAATGGTATTCCATAGTTTCGGCCCTCGAAATACTATGGAGTGTTCGACATATTCACAAGCGTTTTTTGATATTTTATACTTTTTGAGAGTTAATCTTGAGGTTGTATCTGATAGATTAATTATTAGCAAAGAAATTTTCAAAACTTGACGGGAGCTTCTGTTGTGAAAATTTGTACACGAATATTTATTGAACTTGATAGATATTTGGTTTTAAAATGCTTAATATTCCGAGGTTAGCCCTAATAACTGCACTGCCTCTATGATTTTTGAATGTTAATATTTTACAAATGTGTTTTTGCTGATTGGCTAATTTTTGAAGTTTTGATGGACGAGTTGATCCCCATGCATTGTTTGCATAAATAAGGTGGCTGTGCACCAAACTGAAGTATAAAAGACGTCTAGATTTTAAATTCAGGAATGTCCTGGTTTTATAAATAAGCTAATTATGGAGGCAAGTTTTTTTGATTCAAGAGTATTTATGTGCGCTTTCCAAGACAAACTTTCATTGATAATAACACCAAGGAATTTCGAAGAGTTAGTTTGCTTTGTTTTAGAATCATTTATAAACGGAGTGGGTAATTTTAAAAGGAAATTTTCAGGCATGGATGCTTTATGAAATAGAATTAACTTTGTTTTTTTGCCGTTAAGTGACAGTTTATTTGCCTTTAACCATGTGTTAAATTCTTTTATTTCTTTATTCATTTAGGCGAAAAGTTGTTTAATGTTTTACTAGAGAGGAAGCATTACACAAGTCGTTAACATAAGTTTAAAATAAAACTGAACCTAGTATTGATCCTTGTAGATTACATCCTTTAGACCAGATTCCTTTGAATAAACAAAGCGTTTTCTATGACTAAGATAACTTTTTATCCATTTATAGTTAGCTCACTTTTTATTCCGTAATGATATAGTTTATTGAGTAAGATTTTATGACCGATTGTGTCAAAAGCCTTTGACAAGTAAATTAAAAGACCTAATGTAAAAATATTTTTGTCAAACGACCTTGTTAGTTGGTCTACTAGTTCTAAAATTGCATTCACTGTTGATATGTTTCGTTAAAAGCCAAATTAGATTAGTAGATTCTGTCGTATACCACTTTTTCAAATATTTTTGAAAAAACGGGAATAAGAGAAATACGACGGTAGTTTGATACTAAAGTAAGATCACCCTCTTTAAAAACAGGGCACGTTTTAGATATTTTTAAGACTGAGGGAAAAACTCCATTTTTAATAAATAATTTTATAATATGAAATAGGGGCTTTCTAATATTGGGTAATATATGTTTTATAAAATTGCTATTTAAATCATCATCTCCTGGTGCTTCATTATGGTTTTAGAGATGAGATGGAATCGTTAAATTCTTTGTAAGTTCATTATTTGGTAAAATATTTATAATTGGGTCAACTAGATATTTTCTTTGGTCTAAATTAGCATTATCTATTTTTGATGCTAAATTTGGTCGTAAATTTGCAAAAAAAGTTATTTTTAACTCTGAGGAAATTGAGTTCTTACTTGAAACTTAGACGCCATTTTGCTGTTTTAATCGTATCTTTACGGCCAGTGATATCATTTATTACTCGCCAAACTTTTTTGGAATTTGACTTGTTTTTATCTAAAATTTTGTGGTAATAAATCGATTTCGCTTTTAAGATTTTTTCAAACATTTTTTTTTTTATTTTCTATGTCTTTCATTATTTTCTTTAGTTCTTGTTTTTAAAACCTTATTGTACAAATTTTGTTTACTTTTTGAGAACTTTCTCAGTCTGTTTATCGTCCAACGGTTATTGAGCACTTTTTTTTTTTACTTTAAACTCAGCTATCGGATATATTTCATTAAAAGTTTTTTTCAATTATGTTGTGAAAAAAGTATATGCTTGGTTTGTGTCATCAATGTTAAGTATTTGGTTCCATGAATTGTTTAAGAGATTGTCAATGTTAGATTTTGTTAACTTCCTTTTCTGTAAAGTCTTGGTAATTTTATTCCTGTTTGAGCTACACGTATCTTTGGATATAGAAATGTTCTTTTAAGTCAGTTTTAATAATCCCTGTCTCACAATTACAACCTATGATTGTAAAAAATGCTGTCAGTAATCGAAATTGAATTTTGTGTAACTCGGGTGGGTTTGGGTTTGTGAATAGAGGGTTAGATATTTCTTTCTAAAAAAGAGTCAATAAATGTTTTCGTATTCTCGAACTTATTATATTTAAGCGCATCAATAATAAAGTCCTAATGGAACAACTTTTTTGTCAATTTTCACTGCGACAAATAGATAATTTTTTAGCAGTTTAATAAAAGATCGAACTTTTCCAATTGGTGGTCTGTATAGCCAGTTAACATAAATGTTCTTTCCTGTTTTATTTTTAACTTCTACAGCTAGACATTCAATGTGTTTAGGTAGAGAGTTTTTTATGAATTTTTTATGAATCAATGTTGAGAGTTTTTAATATGTAAATGGCAGTACCACCCCCGGTTTTTACAATACGAGGTTGACTAACGAGACTATAAAGCGGTATATCAAATAGAAAGTTTTTTGTTAGAGGTGTTGTAGGGTCTTCCCATGTTTTTGTCATGCAGATGACATCGAAGACGAAATTTAACTTTTTATAAAATTTCGAAGTTTTTTTGTATGGACCTAATATTTACATTCAAGATTGAGAAATCGCTATTTTAAAGACATAAAAATATAGTATAAATATAATATAATTTTTATGCAACTTAAAATAGCTTGATAATAGAGTAATAGTAAACCGACTTTTTCCGACCCTACCTAACAACTGCCTAAGTTATAAACATATAAAATAAAAATAAAATGCAGTGGCATTGCTTTGCACTAAGAATTTTGTTATTTCAATGAAATAAGGATAATATAATAAAAGAATAAATATGAATAATAGAATAATAAGGAAATTTATTTCAATAAAATAAGAATAATAATGAAAGAAAAATTAAAATACATTAATGTAGTTAGAGATCACTAGATAAACGCTTTATGTTAAGAAAAGAAATAATATAAAACACTTCATCAATATTATAAACTGGAGTTGATGTATGCAATACCCGCCTTTGTAAAGGCACGAAATTAAATATTAAAACAAAATGATGTTGACATTCGAATGGAATGTTAATAATTCTTTTGTTTAAATGTTTAAATAAAATTCTCTGTGGACAGTATCGAAATTAATTTTGATTTGGTAACAACAACAAACATATACAACAACAAACAAAAAACAATAAATTCATATCTTATTGTCTCGATTCAATTATTCTCTACGGTTCAAATGTTATTATAATCAATAAAGACCAAGTATATCCCCTTTTCTTCTAAAATGAAAGCTAAAAAAAAACAGATCCCTTGAATATTTTTATAGAGGCACATCCATTAAAACATAAACAACATACCTCAGTAAAATATCTAGGATGCTTATTAGATCAAACTCTGTGTGGAAAGACAATGGGTCACTATTTTTTAAATAAAATTAATTCTAAACTTAATTTTTTATATAGAAAACAATCTTTCTTGACACCAGACTTAAAGCGCGCTCTGTGCAATAATCTGATCTGGCATTTAGGCCTCAACCAATCACTTAAAATCCGTTTGAAAGGCGCACTAAAAAAATATATACGATTTTGTTTAAAGATGAATAGTCGCACCCATATTGGTACTGAGCAGTATAAAGCCATAAATTAGCTGCCTGTTGATATGAGGGTTGTTAATCAGGGTATTGCTGCACATGCATTTAAATTCTGTAGTAGACCCAACTTAAATTAAATGTCTGAAATCTTTAAAATTTCTGAAAATAAAAAAATCCCGCTACGCAACAGCTATCTAAGGCTAGATACACCCTTGAGAAGATCAGGAAAAAAATGTCTGTCATCATAAGGTCCTTTTATATGAAGAAGGCTTTCTAATAAAATAAAATCAATCACAAACTATAACGTATTTAAACATAAGATCAAGGAGACATTTTTTACCTCTCTGGATATAGTTCGCAGACCTAATAAATATTTTTAATATTTACACTTTTTTTTTTTTTTGTTACTATGCTTCGGCTTAATCTGTTTTTGTGATGTATAACGGGACCACAATGGAAATATTGTTGTGACAAACAATTTTTGTGCCTATCCTTGCCACCATTTGTTTTTATTTTAATGTTTATTTTGTCTGTGTTTTCTGTTGTCTTACAATTTTCATAGCTACTTTACATTTATTTTTGATAGAATAAATACTTACTTACTTACTTTAAGAAATAAGAAGGCGAGACGATATTGTCTCAATTTGATTATTCTCTATTATTTAAATATTATCAATAAAGAAATGGGAAGGCGAGACAAAATATGAAGTAATAGGCGCGATTTTAGGCACGAATTTTGGCCCGAGTCAGCAAAAAAACCTTCCTTACTATAGCGAATTTTTCGCGCTGTTACCAAATGAGCTCCATCTGCTAAGCTCGTTACACACGATTTTTTGCTTTCGTTCGCAAAAAAATTTGTTTTTTTAGAAATAAAATGAGGATAACGGACGTATACGTAGTTATTTCGTTGTTTATTTTCATTTTTTTCCTGTGTAACATCGCCTCGTTATTAATGGGGAGTAAAGTTGATCAACATATATTTCGGATTATTTTAAAAGATTTTGGTTTTTGAATGAATCGATGATTAGCTGGGCGTCTTTCCAGGAGTAAAGTTCATCGTAGATTAGAATGTTTGTTTTTTTGTCTAGGAAACAGGTAAAATTGGTATAGGTCTATAGTTACCTAGCAAAGAAATATCACCAGATTTGAAAATGGGACTTACTTTAGCTATTTTTTTGAAAATCTGGAAATATACCATTACTCGCAGAGTTTTTAAAAATTTCAAAAAGATGGATTTTTACTTCGTCATAAACAATTTCAAACTCCTTGAAGGTGAGTTCAGAATCTTCAATAGAACTTACAATCGTGTTTACATAGTTTTCAAATGATTTATTTACAGCTGGTATTTTGTTGTAAGTTTATTTCCAATATTTGTAAAAAATATGTTCAGTTCTGTAGCTGTTTGTTTTTTATCATATATGTTTCCTTTTTACGTTTTTAAAACTTTAGTTAGGTCGCCAGATTTTTCCTATTATCATTTTCAATACCTGCCAGGTTTTTTTAGAATAATCTTTCTATTTTTCAATTTGAGATGAGCAATATGATTTGTTTTGCTTTTTTTCTTAATTTTTTAAAAATAATTTTTATAATTTTTATACTTCCTTTCTAAGGTTTCTGAATTTTATTTTAAATACTTGATATACAATCTTCGTTTTTGCTTAGGAGATTTTTTCATTCCCTTTGTCATCCATGGAGTCATTAAGTCATTTGTCTTTACGTTTTGTTTTTTTAATAGAAAGTTTATTTCGTATAAGGTAGTAAACGTATCTGGGAATTTATTAAAGATAATATTTGCTACATCACGGTTATCAATGACATCCCAATCTGTTTTCTTCAGATCATCTTTAAAACTTTGCAAATTCTCACTGCAAAAGTTTTTTTGTAAAAAAAGATAATATTTGCTACATCACGGTTATCAATGACACACCAATCTGTTTTCTTCAGATCATCTTTAAAATTTTGCAAATTCTCACTGCAAAAGTTTTTTTGTAAATTACTGTATTTTTTGATATGATAATTTTCTGTATATTTGTATCAAAAGCAACGAAAATGGGGAAATGTTTAGAAATTGAAGTTTTGGTTATACCTTTTTTTTAAGGAAATTTCAAAATATGAACTTTTTAAAGATATTATCAGTGTTGCTGTTGTTTTAGTTGCTCGAGTTGGAGAGTTAATGATCGGCATAGCGCCGTGTTGAAACGTGTTGTTATAAAAAGCTCTTATTTCTGGATTTTCTTTGTAGCTAAAACAATTTAAATTTAGATCTCCAAGAATAAAAAATGGTTTCTTTTCAAAATTTTCTCTGTCAAACATTTTAATTTAATGGGTACTAAAGTTTATAACATTTGCTCCTAGTACTCTCTAGCAACATTTTATGATGTAGTTTTTAGAAGAGTTGCTTAATATTTCAATGGATAAACACTCCCCGCCACTGTCAGTTTTTTCGATGTTTTACAGTGTCGCTGAATGAGTTCTGAACAGAACACGCGATCATTGATCATGTAAAAAAGAAATTTTTTTCAAATATTAGAATTAGAGTGTTTATTGATCTGTTGATAACACAGTATTACTTTCAAAGCTAAAACACTATAATACTAAAGCAGCTTATATGAAAAACAGTATATTCTCATTGAACATAGGTACTGTTGAAGTTGATTGTGGAATTCTACAGGGATCAATTCTCGGCCTACTGTTAATCTACTTTATTCCAATGATTTTCAAAAAGCAACGTCCAAAATAGCTTCAATAATATTTGTTTATGATACAAAAATTTATTCTTTATTCATTAAATATGATAAATGGAGATATACTCTATTTCACGAGTCAAGATAATTTATACAATTACCTTGACTTTTAACAAGTAAAATTAATATTAATCTCATTGAGCATAAAAAATTTCTAGATGGGTATTATAGATAGATGAACAACTAATTGAATGTCTTAACTAATCTTAAAAAGAAATTGCAATTTATCTTGAATATTTACCAAGATCTTTTCAAGGCTTTATTTTTAAAAAAATCTTTAATTTTGTCTTATTCATAGTAACCTCTCTTATGTCAATATGGGACTTATAATTATAATAATAATAATAATAATAATAATAATAATAATATAATTATAATAATTATATTTATATTTTATATTTATATTCATAATTATTATCATAATTAGAAATTATACCAGTCATCAAGATCTACAAAACACGTCTGTAAAGCTTTAAACTTCGACGACTTTGATGACTACGAGGATGCTATCTTTACAATGAAAAACATGAAAGTACTCAAATAAATTCATTTTATAACTTGATTTTTTTGAATAAATGTGAAAATTATCTACTATCAAAAGCTATCAAGAAAACTTGTCTTATTGCATATCAATTAAGTTCAAACATAAGAAGTTGCAATAGAGGCCAAAACAAAGTTCGCAGAATTTCAATCACGTTCCAAGGTTCAAGTTTATGGAATATTTAAAAAATGCAACAAATAAAGGCTTAAAAAGTATAACGATATTTAAAATAAGGGCTATACCGCATATTTTCAATACTCATTAAAAGAAATTACGCTGTTCACAATGTAATTGCCAACGCAAAGCCATTAAAATAATCTTATAAGAAAAACAAATATTTAAGAAAAAAATTTTATCAAGTTCAAATTCGATATAGGGGATAGAATGAAAGAGTTTTTTTTTTTTTTTTGATATTTTACCCAAACTGTAAATATCATTTGTAGTATAGTTTGTTACATATTTTTACGTATTTTTTTAAATTGGTGTTATATAACTTGCTGTATACCATCCATGGTTTAGCTAATTTGTACGTATATCATTTAAAAAGACATTTTTAAAAGCAAAAAGAAATTGAGGATTCAATTATTTTATCGTGGGTCCAACAAATAATTTTTCAAACTAACTTATTATAGAAGGGCCCACAGGTTTAGTTCTGGTTTATTTGACAACGTATGGTAAAATTTGCTATCTTTAGAAACTTAAATGAAAAAGTAAAAAAGAAACTTGGAGGACCGGGGAATCGATCTCCGTACCTCCCCCGTGCTAAGCGAAAACGTATGGAAAAAAAATTTATATTTTGATATCGTTCTATTTACTCATTGTCTAAAAACGTCAATCACAATAAACCAACCAATGAAAAATTTGGATATTGTTATAATTATCCAATCGTTGTCGTGCATTATCGCTGCTTCCTAATGTAAATAAAATTAATGATTAATTACGAGTTTTTTTTAAATCCAGGTATAAAGGTGCCTCATTTAACGCTATTATTATAGAGATTAATATTAAACAAAGTTTTCGCTTCAAACCGATTTGATTTTTACTGATGGTTATTTTTTGCCTTTAGTTTATTAGATTTGACTTATAAGATTTCTTTCAATTTGAGCATATTCCACTTCAATCTTGGGTTTAATTTTTATCAATCGGTTTATATATTTCGTACATTAGCATACGACCTTTCTGTGTATTGTCTCTTTTTCAGTTTTGTAACATTTTCTGATAACAAGTCAGGCTACCTTTGAGTACAGCACAAAAGACTGAACCATTGTCAGAAATTACACAAAATCGCATTGACATAAAAAAAAGCTAAAAAAACGCTTCACAACGTAAAATCAAAATATGTTACATGCTCATTGGAGACGAGAGCGAACACTGGTAAAAGCCATTTGAAATTAATAAACAAAAAATAAATATTTTGATTTTGCATCCTTTTGATCTGTACTATTGATTCCGTTTTATCATCAAATAGAATTTAATTTTGTTAGCTGGTTTAAATTTACTTCCTTTATCTTTAATATCAACACCTCAAGCCTTTGTAGTGCGTTCCGTCGTTTTCTAATCTTTTATGTTGTTATTAAGTTTATTCATATTTATGACTTTATCTCAGCCTATGTTGTCTTTAAAGTATTCCAACGTATTTGTATTTTTAGCTTGAGGCCAACAATTAGTTTTCGAATTAATTTATTAAAGAAAAGCCCACTGATTTCATTCCGGTATACTTAGATCTCCCACTTACGGTAAAGAAAAACTGAGTTCGAACCAACAACTCTAGGATCCGAAGACCAATGCCTTATCCATTCGGCCAGACAACCATTTAATATTTGATAGCTTATCTCTCAAGTATTCGAATGTCATTTAGACTATTTTTTGCTCAAGAAATGTGGAAGTAATACTTTTCTGATTCCTAATTTTACTAAAATATTTTTTGTTTAAAACGTAATAAAAAATGCAACTCTTAAATTTTAAAAGAATGAATGAATGGATAATATAGTCAGATCACTATATTACAGTCTTCAAGCTAAAAGAGAGTGATTGTGTGGGTATAGTTATACTCACAGTTTACGAGTTATGAGAGAGCGAATACACGGGTAATATAGTTAGGTGATTTGTATACAGTTTTTAACCTATAAGAAAGTGAACGTATCTGTAATATGGTTAAATAGTTAAATTTTATAAGAGAGTGTAGATGGGTAATTTGGTTAGATCACGTTAATACCGTTAAAACTTATATAGCAAACAAAATCGCGTCAAAAAATTTTAACGAATTTTTCTTTTTCGTTATAAAATATATTTCACACGATCATACAGCTGATCATACGTCCAAATTACCGCAAAAAAAGAAATCTTTTTCAACTTTTCCAACTAGAACGCGTTAAATTTACTGATAGTAGTAATAATCGTAAAACGTATTATAGTATTAGAAACATCGTAAAAATAAATAAATAAATAAATGTTATAAATATTAAGAAGCCACTGTTTCGCTCTCAATTTAAAAGCATATTTCATACATCATACATTATACTTCTTGAGGCTTTAATAGGTTTAATTTTTTCCCCCGTTAATAAGCATTTATTTAAGAATTTTTATTCTTAAAAAATTTTTCGAGGATTCTTGAAACATATTTTGAATTTTCAACTCATTTTAACACATTTGTAAACAAGATTTGGGTGTTGTGCTTATCATGCTTTTGTAGACCTAATTGAAAATATTTTTTATGGAAATTTCTATTTCACATTTTAATTTCCTTGCAACTTTATCTTGGATATAATAATAATTATTTAATTCATAAGTCATCGCTTGTTATAGTTTGTCGCAAGTGAAGTGATATCATATATAATAGTACATAGAGATTACTTATAAAGAGATTAACGAATGATTTGGATTAGAAGGACCCTTCCTACTCGGTTTTTTTTTTTGAGCAAACTGAGTAATATGAAAAGGAATTGGCACTTCACAAAATGATTATGACAAATATCTGTTATTTTAATTGTACGATTTTTTTTTTAAATTTAAACATCTTAACCTTTTAAGGCGTAATTTATGTCACCATTTATTTGTAATATCCCCTTTAAAACGAAAAATCCTACAAATATCTGATGGTATTTCTTCAGGTTCTGTTCATTTATATAGCTTTCAATCTAAACCACTTAAAAAATCATTATATACCTCTAGTAACCTGATATTGCATCAGACTATGTATAAAAAGCTTTTTTGAAATCGGGGCGAATTACATTCGACCCTTGTTAAGTCATTCGAAAATTGGCAATGGCTAAATTAGGGATAATGTAAAAAGGGGCGTATAGGTAGCGTAAAAAACGGACAAACCGAGCAACAAATAAAAAAGATTTTAGTGACCAAATTACTTTTCTATGTTAAATGAATGAGATTATTCCCAGTTAGTTTCGTATACGGACATAATATCAAAATACTGGTGTAATTCTTTTCCTTGTCAAAGCTCAGTATTGTGAGAGTAATGGAGTTATTAATTTCCTTTTTCCATAACATAACGTTATTATAATTTTCTTATAGGAAAAAATATGGAATTTCGAAAGTAAACGAACCTTGAATAATGGTAATCTCGTTGAATATTTTTTGAGCTTTCAGTAATTTTTAATTGGTAATTCTTCCAACATATCTTCATTAGCTGGAAAAATTTGCTTCCTTCCCAAAATTAATTATCAGATAAGGGAGCGTAGTTTGGTTTCTTCCAAATCTTATGTACGGTTAAAATCTTTCAAATTCATACCACATATCCTCTTCCTAGTCACATGGAGATTGCCCTCAGATAAAGCAAATTATGTTTGATTTTCCCATCTTTTGACCAAATTTTGAAATAGTACTTATTTTTCTTTAAGGCGCTTAACTTACATGGATTAAAGGGGTTTTTTCCTTGAATAAGCCGTTTACTTTCTTGTAGATGCTTTGCTAGATTTGCTAAAAAAGCCCTAAAATATTAGGACTTTTCCTGAAATTCAATGGAGAGTATTTTCAAAGAATTTTATGCACTGATTAGATTTTTTATATTTTTAGATAAAACCGAGTGTGTTTCAAAGCATCTAAGTGTAAATAAATAAAATTGATAATCTTATAAAACATTGCGATTAAAATTTATTTTTACAGATGTATAAATTTTGTGAAATAAAATTATAATATAGATTAATAGAGTCAGCCATATGAACCATGGCTGCCAATGCTCTATTTTTTAAACCACGGTTTGTCTAAACTTTAATGCGGTCATAGTTAATCATGGTTCATTGTCATAATATAGTAAGTTCTACCTGTTAGACCTGCTATGTTAGGGATGAAATGCCTAGCATTGCCCGTATTTGCAGAGTGTCGCTTTCAAAAGATATCTAAGAGTTACGAAATTTGTTATGCATACAACCTTAAAATACAGCTGCTGAGTTTCTACAATACCTTTTGACAGAATATATTCCAGCCCAGGCGGCTGGAAAGAGTTGCTGAAAATATGTTAAATAACAATAAAATAAACAGATAACTTTAAAAATGTTGCTTCGCTTTAATGAATGTTCATTTAATATTTGCAATAGACGGCTTGCAGTTGCTAATTGCAAGACGGGAAAAACTGACATGAACCGTTAAAACGTGATAAATAACATAAGCACTGCAATTTATCGACTATAGATTTACTAATTTTTGCGGCTAAAATTTTTCACGAATTTCGTGGGAAAATTGTAAACATTTTGGAATTAAGGATATTGACTTAATGTACACATGATAAACAAGTTTTTTATAGATTTTATTTTTAGATGTAAGCTCTTCTAAATTAAAAAAAAAAAATAAAAATTGTCACAAACGTATTCCTAAAAGTAACATTATATATAGTGCGGCCAGGGATGGGTGATGGTAGGAATGGCAAAATAGTTTATTATAATTTATTTTAAATTTTACGTTTTCAGCAATAAAAATTTTCCAGCAGAATTTTCCGTTTTATACTCCATAATGTAAATTTTTAGTAGCTAGAAACATATTTTGAAGCAGCGATAAAAAACAACCCACGATAAAATTGCTTATAATTTTGTGTACTTTGTTGCTACTGATTTGCTAAGTTAGCAATAAAAACATATATAAACAAAACAGTCATTTTCGTTATTATCTTAAGCCACGTTTAAAACTTGGTATCTCAGATTTACAAAAAACAATAATTAAGTTGGCAGGCACTTTATAACAAAAACCCTTTGGATTAAGTCGCTATTTTCAATTGTTCTCAACTACTGAGTTGCTGAGTCAACATAGGAAAAAGTATCGTCAGAGCTATCTTAAGTACCACTTAAAAATTTGCGACTTAGATTTTCAACAACGGTTAAGTTGGTAGTCACTTTAACAATTAGCTTGGGTTTCTCCATTAAATTCATATTTTATGTTTTTTAACACAAAACCCTCTGTTTTAGAGATTAAACTGTCGAGCCTAATATTCGTATATTATTTCCGCTCTGGATGCTCGCTGAATGCACATGAAAAATTACGTAGCTCCGGCGAAGAGATCATATATTAGATTATATATT
>JAUZNK010090557.1:0-12524 GCA_035046665.1 Euphysa ruthae | reverse complement strand
GAGAATGGGAAGGCATACACGCTCTAGTTAGCTGAGAGCTATGGGACTGCATATGGAGCAGCGCCCCATGCTTTTATGCAATGCGCAATCAAAACTTCAGCAGTTTTGAAGAGCTCATATTAAATAAAATGAAAGGTCCTGTCGAGAAACCAGCCATCAAGAGACAGAAAATCGATATGACAGCAAGTAATAACAATGGGAAGTATTTAGAAAAACTATAAACTGTAAAGGAAAAGGAGTCAAAAAAATAAAGACTGGAGCAAAGTGGGAAGCAAAAAAATCTAAATACTCTTTAAATGTTCTAAAAAACATATTATAACCAGCAATTAGGACTCCATCTTCTTTAGCAGCAAAGTCAATAAGATGAAGAAAACAGATAAATAATACGCATGTAAATACACACGTAAATACGCCCGTAATTACGCGCATATTAGTTTAACGCTTTTGCAAAATAATAAGCAGTTTTGAACTATTATGGAACTTTTATTCTATATATTTTGCATTTGTAATTGGCTAGGAAAAAATTTTTAGCATAAAATGAAAGATGGTAGTTACAGCTACAAAAAACATTTACATTGATGGCGGGGTGTAAAAGATTGGCACATAAAAGCTAGCTTTCTTAAATGTGCTTAATAGTTACCCTCCCTGGCTATATGTAGCAAAAAAATCATATATTGTGAGATAGGTAGCAAAGAAATAATATATTGTGAAATATGTAGCAAAGAAATTTTAATTACATATATTGTGAGACATGTAGCAAAAAAACCATATTTGTGTAACAAAGAAATTTTAATTACGTATATTATGAGATATGGAGCAAAGAAATCATACATTGTGAGCTATGTAGCAAAGAAATAACCTTTTGTGAGATATGTAGCAAAGAGGGAACTTTGTTTGCACAGAGCACAGAAGTAAACTTTCAGAAAATTAAACTATGATTGACATTTTAAACAAATGGGATAGTTTAGAACTTCCTTCGAATCATTTAGGTTTAGCAGGTTGTTTCATACCAAATGAAAGTCATGTTAATGCTGCTCCAAATGCGAGTCAGTTTATTTTATGACAGATTGAACATGTTAATGCAAATACAGTCTTGTTGAAACAAAAACTATTCTCTAAGACACTTCATGTTGAGAAGATCTGTAAAACACTAACTAATACAAAATAAAGATGGGACAATAGCTTGGATTTTGACGTCAACGAACAAAAAGATATTAATTATGCAAAACGAAAGTTGACCACTATTATTAGACCCATATATTAATATCACTGAGCCTTCAAAAGATGATTTTGAGATATGGTCAAAATGTTAAAAACCATTCATACAGGTATGAACAAAATGGTCTCAAATTTAATTTCAATTGAACTTTAATAAGAATTTAATGGAAGGTGTGACAGAATACAACTGTCCTAAAAAATGTCAAAATAAACAATAAGGAAATTGCTCAACCACAAAAATGCTGAACAAAAATAACATTTCTGTTCCCCAAAATGCTTTGCTCGAAAAATTCAAAAGCTACAAAAACAATAATTGTAACCCTTGCAGCACTCAACATTCTGGAAAAAACTTATTTATTAATGCATGATGGGATACAAAAATTTGACAAAGAATAAAAAGGAGTATTTATGAGAGCATTGTCTGAAAGCTTGAACGTTCCTGCTGAAAATGCTTTTAAAGATATTTTATCACCAGTTCAGCAAAAAGATGATGCTATATCACCTGACACACCTGATGTTTATAACAAAGCTTTTAAACTTTTATATTATGATGAATAAAAAAAGTTGTTGCCCTAGAAATGCCAAATTGGCCAGTTGCTATGCTAATGGTTGTTTAACAAACATGCTGGCTAAGGAAAAACTCTCCAAATACTTTGCTTACTTCAACAATTAGTTGTGTTTCGTATGCTGCTGATGGCTCATTAAAACGTTCGGCCAATTAAAAACTTTGATAAATGTAAAAGATGTTAGTGATTTTATTGGAAATTTCCATAAAACTATAAAGCATTTTAAAAATAGCTCCAAAAACAATTAATTACTTGATGTTGAATAAAGACTTTTTCAGTCTTTCCTATGAAGAAAATACATTTGATGATGACATCCTGCGCAACAAGGATACAAATAGAATGGTGTCTTTTCCTTGAGCTCCAAAATATGAACTCTTTATCTTTTTATCTTTCGTCTCGGGAATTTTAAGTATTTTATTGTTTTACTTTCTTTTTCTTTTTAGTGTCTTTTCTTTGTTGTGTCATAGAATCAACCGATTGATGAAGAAAAAAACCATGAACAGTGTAACCATCTAGGTCAACCAAAATCACATCTACCATTTCTTTACATTTCTTGATGAGCTCTTTGTTCTTCACGGTTTCAGGCATAGAAACTAACACATTCAAGGGTATTTCTAACCCTCCTTGTACTAAGGGTGACCTCGTGTAATTTGTTGACAATACAGGGGGGACAAGAAAAAAAATTTATATCAGGGGAGAAGCCTATATACTTAGAATTTTATGGCATGACTTAAGTAGGCTAAGGAAACAATTTTAGAAAACTTTTTACTTTCATTTTCGCCCTGTAACAAATAAACTGTCATGATATTTTGCTGTAAAGAATCACTTTAAAGTCATAAAACCTAGCAGGTGACAGGTTGCGTTTATCACTCACCCAGAAGGTGACGGGCAGTGAAAAGGTTAACTTATTACATTGCTCAGTTATAATTCAATTGTTAAAAAAAAAAAAACATATTTTCATGTAAGTTTTATTCCGATATTCCAGTAATAAGAGTAAGCTTTATTAAACTTTTAGATGAAACAATTGGTAGTTCCTGTCAAATTTTTCCTAAGAACAATTTTATTTTTTATTTTCATGTTTTGTTTTTTTCTTTGTGATTTCGTTCTTTAAATATATTTATAAAATATATATATTAAAATATTTCGAGCCGTTTTATCAGAGTCAGGGCATGTTAAGCAAACAATTGAAACTTTCTGAGAAAACATTGATTTTTTGAATTTAAAAAAGGGTAAAGAAGTAAAAAAATTTGTAAAAATTGGTCCAAGCATATTCAATAACAAACTGTTTTGAATACAATATTCAACATTTAGCCTGGAATTAAAAACAGAAATTGATAGCAAACGGACTACATTTATCAAATCTGTTTTTTTGTTTTATTTTACTTGTTTTAAGTACATTGATAAATATTAACACTTTAAAAGATGGGAAGAAACTTTTGTGGGGAGAAACTTATTTTTAAAATAGTACTAAAAAGCATTATTTAGTTAGCTTATTACGTAATTCTTTTACTTAAATTCAGTATCAAATTTTCCCTTAATTCCCCAAAAAATAATAAATATTCCCTAACTTTTCAAGAACTTACAAGCCTGTGTAAAAATTTAAAAGCAAAAACACTTGATTTGCGATGAAAAATTAATTACAAAAGTGAATTTAAAAACATTACAGACAATAAATGTAGTGAGGAAATATATTTTAAAATTTATCTTTTTTACAGGAATAAACTGTTGCAATTTGCATATTTTAGATTTTTTACAAGAATAAACTTTTGCAGTTGACTGCTTCTGAAAGATTCTATGAGAATAAATTCTTACAAACCTGGTTAAAAATTTTTCAAATAGACAAATGATGTTAAATAAATAGTAACTGGTCATCACAAATATAAACTACTTACGCAGACATTAATCGGGGCTTCGATTCAAGAGCAATCTCATTGAAGAATGAATCAAAGTAGAATAACAGAGCGCGAAGCAAAGAGTCAAACTTATTTTCCCTAAAATAAATTATAAAAAGAATAAATGTAAAATATAAGAAGAGTCTTTTCGAGTAAAAATGGATAATTCAACTAAAACAGAAAAAAATTAAACAGGAAAAAACTATTTATTCTTGATATTTATTCTAGCATGGACGCATCGAGGGGTAGCAGGACCTCATTCCTCAAAAAAAGTCAGCTTTATAAAATTTGTTGAAGAATCTGAGAAAATCCTAATGTGAAATTTATTCTTGGGTGTTTTAACGTCAAAAAAAAAAGAAAAATAATATTAATCTTTAATAAATTACCTAAAAAATGCTTTTAAAATTTCTTAAGGACAACACATACTTTTAGTTTTGCAAAGCTGCAATAACTTTCCCATTGAGGTTATAATTTGTTTTGTTTATGACACCAAAAGTTAATAAATAATTTATTTGAGTGAGACTTCTATAAAACTTTTTTCTAGTGAATTTTTTGACAAAGCTTAAGCAAAGTAGCTTTCTTGGAATTTTTTGCATTCATTCTTGCTGTAAAAGATTGAAATTTTCAATGGGTCAAAAAATTTCTTTATTATTTTCTAATAAAAATATATCAAAGTTTAATTGAAAAAAAATAATAATAATAAATGTGACAGAAAATTCAAGAGTATTTTCAGTCCAAATAAAATAATAAGGCATAGCACCAAAAACAAGAATTTAAAAAAATAGAATATTTTACCTACCATTATTTTTAATTTTTACTTTTTAATTAAAATATTTAAAACAATAAAAACTATTATTTTGAATGGATAAATATTTAAATCTAACATTTAAAGCATTTATAAGACTCAGTCAGCTAAGCAAAGTGTCCAAAAAAAGTCATGTATGATTTATATTTTTAGATTTAGCAAATTAAATTTTCAATGTGTAATTGAAAATATAATTAAAAATGAAAAAAACAAGAATTTGAAATAAGCAAAAGGGAATTTCCATTGAGCTATATATTACTGCTATTTCAAGATGAAAAAAAAATTTTATCTGCCTTGAATTTTTATAATTTATAATCATAACTTTCAAAAAACTTGGCTATCAGAGTTTTTATACTTTAAAGCTTAATCCAAAACATCAAAAAAAGTAGAACATATTGATTATTTTTCCTGTCAGAAATTTTATAAATTATTTAATATATATTATTTTTTCTGTAGGGTGATCAACATGTACAGAAAGCTATCTTTTCTGCAGGGTGATCAACATGTACAGAAATCTATTTTGTCTGTAGGATGATCGACATGTACCGAAAGCTATCTTGTCTGCAGGGTGATCAACATGTACAGAAATCTATTTTGTCTGTAGGATGATCGACATGTACAGAAAGCTATTTTGTCTGTAGGGTTATCAATATGTATAGAAAGCTATTTTTTTTGTAGGGTGGTGGATATGTATAGAAAGCTATTTTGTCTGTAAGGTATTCGATATGTAGAGAAAGCTTAAAAAATTAAATTTGATTTCTATTAATAATTTATAGCGTCAATACTAAATTGTTCAATCAATTTAAAATAATTTTTTTGGCTTTATCAAATATTTCTATTTCGAAAAAATGTAAAATGTAATATTTTTCAACAGGCAGGCAGTAACGTTTATCAAAATAAATTATTTCAATTTTGTGCTTGGAGAATTATGAATCAAATTTTAAACTACAAACATGAACAAGATTTTAGCCAAAATTAACATGTGTAAAATTTATACCGTTATCTTGTTGAAATTATAATGATATTAATAACTTTTCTAAATCCAAAAACTCTAAAAATAACATACTAAAGTCAAAACCAAAATTTTACCACCGAGATTCCAAACCTCAATTTGAAAATACTTGTGGAGTTATCAGAGCTTTTGTTTTTTTTTTTCCAAAAACTCCAAACTACTATCATTAGATTTGTCTGAAATGAGTTTTAAGACAAATTTCAGCAGAAAATTATACTAAATTTGTTATTAAATCTAAATTTCTGGAAAGGTTACTGTTTTTGAGCATTCTGGACCTAAAAATAAGGAACAATCATGATTTTGGTCAAATAAATACATTTTATAAAATAGCAGATTTTAGTCACAAAATCAAGAAGAGAAAATCTACAAACAATTGTGTTTTCAGAAAATACAAGATTCTAGCCAAAATTTTTTCGATTACAAAATTTGACTGACGATGAGCAATAAACGGAAGTTTATTAAAGACCATCGTGACATGACCTAAATGTTTGCTAATTTTAATATTCATAGTTGAAATAATTAGTTGGAAAATACTTATACCTCGAATAGTTCTGGAAGGCTCAAACAATTTAATGTGTAATGAGCTATTAGCTAAAAACAATATGCATTGAAAAAATTATCTTTGGTTCATGGTTCACTGGGAATACCTAAAAGGAGCTCCATAACAAAATAAAATCAGTGTTATTTAAAAGCTGGCATTATTGTTGTCACCATATAAAGCAACGGTGACAACTATATACTCTTTCTAAAAATTAAAATCGTTTTATAACTTTCTTATTTACCTGATCAAAATAAATATTCAACCACAAATATTTTATTTATATAAATTTTCTGGGATACATATTCCAACAAAATTTGCTGTCAATGTAATTTTAGAATAAAAATCTTTAAAAACCTTAAGTTCTCCAGAAAATCATCTCTATGGCAAGAACTTTCTCCATGGCAGCAACTGTCCACTAACAAATCAAATGCCACTCCTAAACACAACAGTAGATTTTTTTTTTCATGGTGATCTAATTAAGTTTCTATTCATAGAATTCAAGTTGACATCATACCAATTTAAGTTCAGATTTTCACAAAAAACCTTAAAATAGTATATGCTATCTCGAACAGTTCATTTTAAAACGTTTTTTCTTTGAACAAAAATTTATAAAGCGAGTATTTAACATTTGTATCATAAATAAGGAGAATCAAAACATTTTTTAAGACAATTTCTACAAAAATATAACAGGATATAATTTTGAGACTAAATCTGACATTTTCCCAAGGACTAAGATTCAAACAGAAACCAGGAAAAAGTAATCAGAAATAATTTTATATCAGATATGACAAAATTTCAATAGAATCAGCACAAAATTAAAATAGTTTTTGAAATTCAGGAAATAATCCCAACAACGTTTTCAAAATGACTGGCCTCTTAAAATAATGAGAAATAATATTTTTAGTCATATAAAATTAATGGCTGTCTTCCAACCTGTTTTAGACTGTGTTTGGTCTAAACCCAAATTTCCTTCCAGAAAATCTGTCCTTATTAACTTTAGCCATATCCTTCTTAGTCTAACATGGGCTGAACTCCCAAAAAAATGAATTTTCTGCAATATTTTACTTATTTATCCTCCTTCATTCTCTCAAACTGACTCATCCAACTCAGAACTCTTGATTCAAATAACATCTTCAATCCTACAACTCTGGCTAACTTCTTATATCTACTTATTTTCCTCTGTTTGTCAGTTTGTCTTCCTCTGGTTGCACATATCAACCTCACCATTTTCATATCATTCCTTTCCAAACAAGACCTTCCAGCTTCAACCTTCTAAATAACATTAAACTTTTGATACAGGGTTTATAAAACCCACCTCTTAATTGATGTGATAAAACTATACTAGTCAACAGAGGAAGTAGCTATAAATTTTATTCAAGTAGAAACTACTCAAAAAATAACATTCTTTTTATCACCCTCTCACTACTCAGCATGTCACAAAACTATGTAACAAAATTATCTCTAATGCTGTATATCACTAAAGCAGAAAATACTGCATTGTCTATAACCTCACCTTTGCAACTCTTAAATACAAACTGACTGTTAGTTTGTAACTTTTCTGCAACACTTTTCTATTCTATTCGTTTTTACTAACTAATAAGTCTGGCAAAAAATTAAATTACCACTAAATCCTTTCCCTCAATTTATTATGCATTCACTCTAAGCCCTTTCTTTTCTAGTAATTTCTTTCATTATTCTAACTTTTCAACTAACTAAATTCTACAATGAAAACTAAATCATCTGCGTAAAATAACTCCTATACGAACTTATAGGAACTTTACGAACTTTGTTTTAAACTCCATTGAAAATGCCTCCTAAAACCAGAAAAAACAAATTAAGTTAGAAAAACTATTTAATTGTTAAAATCATTTTGCTAATTTCTTGTTTGAAATTGATTTCCAAGTCTAGTTCCTAATCGAATTTGCAGTTATTTTTGTTGTTTTTCAAAGTCTAGTAAAAATCTATTTGCATTGCACATTGAAACATAAATAAAAAATTAAACATGCATGCACATAAATATCTATATAAAAAAAAACCTCTAAAAACATTATGAGCATTTGTTCTCTGATTTTTTTTTTTTTTTTTTCTTTTTTTGCTTTGGCACAAGTTCAATATATAATTTATTCTACTGGATGTTAAAAATGCAGTTTTATAAGAATAGGAAAAACTATCACAAATGATAGATCAATTCCCTGCTCATAAAAAAGGCCCACTTTCAACTGAGAAATCCTAAGATTTTATGAATTAACTTTATATCAAATTTCAAAAGTTTCAGAACATAAACTCTTAAATAAAAAAAAAAAAAAAATAAAAAAAAAACAGAAAAAAATTGTTATTTGGACGAAAATTAACCTGCTCCTAGCACTGGCAATTGAATATAAAAAAAAATAATTTCTTCAAAATGGCCAATGTGCTAAAGCAATGAAATTTATCATCAATTATTAATATCAAATTTTTAAAAAATATAGAGGTAAATTATTGATGAAATAGACTTGCTTAGGGGTCTTAGGGGTCTGGGTGCTAAAAAAAAAGAACTTCTGACAGGTGGCACTATGGGTGAAAACAAAAGTTATCCTCTGTGGTCTTTTAAATTATATCCAAATAGATCAAGCGATGCACCAATTTTATACAAATTTTGAAAACCTTTAATGATCGATTTTCGAGAAATTTGAAAAAAGAATATATTTTTTTTGGCAAATTTGGGCAACAAATTTTTCCAAAAATCCGGTTCTGTCACTTTTCTTCAGACTAAAAACAAAGAGGAGGGGAGAAGGTTTAATGCTTGAGTTTTTGCTTGAGTCGGTCGGGCAAACAAAGACATTTTTAAGGACAGCCTATACATTAATCAATAAAACAAGTATAACAGATAAAATTATAACAGATGGCAAACTGCTAATAAAGCTAAAATGATCTGAACCCTTTTGCTAATGGCAATTTAAAACCTATGTAGAATTCAAAAACCTTTAGAGTCCAGTATAACAAACAAAAGAGCCTTTCTAAAAGTCATTTCAAGTGTTTTTCATAGGATCAAACTTAAATAAGATTTTCAGCAATTCCCTATGTGCTTCAATATACTCAGGCCATGGTTCTGATTAAATTTTATATGGTGATTTAAGATTAAAGATTTTAAGGTCATTCATGAACTGGTAAAAAATACAGGCAAAAATTTCAAAACTATTTTAAAGACAAACCTTTTACATCATGCAGAGTGATCAAACGATTTTCTGATGTATGCATCTTTGTATTACTTGATTTTTTCACCTTCAAGCTTCTAGAATGAATCATAAATTCATTCAGCATTCATAAAATTTTTAGATTATTTTAAATATCAACAAAATAAAATTTACAAATTTACAGTCACAAGAACAGAGCTCACCAACAGCGCTAGGAATGAAGAAGAAATTTTATTTTGTTTAAAAATAATTTAAAAAACAGATATCGTACATTTAACACCATCATTAAAACCATCCAGAAATTTCTGCATGATGGATCTTAATTTACATTCAAAAGAAAATCATCAATTTTTATCTGATTGAAACTAAACTAAACTGAAAGTATTGCCGTCACATCGCATAAAAAGAGTTGACTAGCTTTGGTAAAAACTGATGCCAATACTATTAGAAGTCTGTAAAATGTAATTTTTATACTTATGAACTGCTAAAAGATAAATTGAATGGTAAATTTAATCACAGTCTCAAATTTTGGAGTTTTGCAGGAAGAAAGGTTGTTAACACAATTTTGGCCTTAAAAACCTCCTTAACAATATATCTTTAAATGGGTTTAAAAAAAAAAAATCATTTTGAAAGATAACCAGATATGAGTATTATTTCAAAACCTGACACTTTTGATGCTGGTAAATATGTAAGATATCTAATCTGTAGCAAAATAAACTATCAAATAAATAAATACAAATCTATTTAATTTAATTATTCAACAGAAACAGATGCATTTATAACAATGAGTGTATGCACAGTCAGAGCGTGGCTGTATAAAGAAATTTGCATAAATTAGTGCTCAAAAAAGATTATCTCCTGTAAATAGGTTTGGGTTTGCTACCAATTTTTGCCTATAGCTTTTGTAGCAATAGATTCCCATAAAAGGCTGTTGTCAAATACGCATCATATATGTGTTAGGTTGGTTGATATGCTGTTTAATTTTGATTTAATTTCGTTGTAAATCAATTTCATCTAGGCTTCAAAATTTTTACTTATTACCAATGACTACTGATTACCTTTTACAAAAAGTTAAAGCTTTGGTTTAGATTTACCTCAACCGAGTAATTATGTATATGTAGTTTCTATGTAGTTGCAGGAAGGTTAGATTTTAAACTAATTTATTTCACAATGTAAGTTTCATAATTTTTAAATTTCATAAAACAGTTTCAAAAAAAAGAATGCCCATAAAATGGCACAGAAAAAGACACAGAAAATGGCACAGAAGAGCATTTAAAAGCTCCTAACCAAAAAATAAAATATAATAGAAATTAGTCTTCTTAAGGATCATCCAGGAAAATTTTCTTAAACAAATGTTTAGGAGACCAGAAAAATTCAATTCAAACTTTATCCAAAATATTCTTTTCAAAATTTGTGTCAGAAAAGGAAAAATATATAGTAAGAAAACTAGATAAACCAAATATGTAAAAATATATTACAATTTATCCTCTTACCCATCTGCAGGAATCTTGGTTGATAATTTTATAGAGGCATTCCTTCCCTTCACAAATAGTGATCGATCAGTTGAATTTAGCATGCCATTGCTGAAATAAAGCAAGTAAGCATTCACTGGGACCCCACAAATTTCAAGCCACAATGTACAAAAAGTAAACAAAGATGATGAGAAATTTCTTCAACCAAATTTATTTTAGTATGATAGGATTGCAGTTTAGATCATATCAAGACACTTGCCAGTATTCAACCTGTTACACAAACCATCAGGTTAGGATTTTAACCTGACTGGAAACTACTTTGACAGTCAGGACCCGATTGAGTCCAAGATGGGTTATTTCATACAAATTTAGTTCAAGATCAAACCCTAGTTGGTACTATTTCGACTTATTTCACATTGTGCGACGCAAAAACCTGGGAAATTCAAGTGATTTAATGAAGATAAAAGTGAAATAAAAAAAAATTAATCCAATTTCAATAAAAGTTTTTTTTTGCACAAAATATCAAAAGAACCTGTCAAACAGTTTATTTTTTAGAAAAACATGAGATACATGCAAATGGAAGTATGTACAGACTGACATAAATTTTTAGACTTTACGAAAATTTTAAAAATACTGAAAAAAATACAGTAACATGGTAATTGGGAGGCTTCCAGCCTGACCTACACTTTAGGCTTTACTCTCGGAACTAATAATTATATTCCCTTTATTAACCAACTAATACCTTTATTTATCCTCCTATATTCACTCCAAAGAGCCTAACCAAATCAACCCTCTGATCTAAATAACATCTTTAAACAAAAATAATTGGTACTGATCCCGCTCTTTAAAGACTTTCAAGATATTTTGTTTAGTTGTATGAGCATGGCTTAATTTAACTTTCCTTATGCATATGAATGTTATGTATATATGTTGTATTATATTGTGTTTATATAATTTAAGATTTTTTCTATCAACTATGGTTTTATAGCATTTACAAATACTCTACATTTTCGCAATTTGTATTTTTATTTTTTCTTTGGCTTATTATGTAATTCAACATCGGTTAATTAAGTATTATTATTTTACATTACTAAAAGAAATATCAAAACAAGTCATTATGTTAAAAATAACATTAAAAATATAAGTCGCTAAAGCAGTTTGTTGATATTTTGCGGTTTTCATAAGAAATAGCCAAAGAACCGTTCAAGCAATTGAGGAATATCACGCCCTTGGCATTTTTTTAAACTAATTTGAACAAACATGATTACACGCTGGGGCCAATTTTGAACTGCACTGCTGGAATGTTTTATAGCTTATCATGGATTTTCGCACAAACAAACCATGTTGAAAACATCCATCGGAGGTAAGACATCCTTCATTGTGGAACTTTATACGAAATTTAAAGGACAAACAAAGTTTCCAAGAGACTCGCATTTGCAACATGAGAAACGGTGTGCCTGCTCCCGCAAGAAGGTTGAAATGGAGTTGACTAAAGGAAAGGATCACCCTCAAAAACACCCTTACACCACAAAAATATTTAATTTGATTATCATCTTCTACCACGTTCAATAATATTTAATCATTGTTAATTTTGTTTAAAAATTGATCGTAACGTATTTCAAAAAATATTCCTAAAAAATAGAAAAAAAGCACAACAGAAAGAAGAACAAATGATAAGTTAGCTAAGAATTACTTTATAATATTTCTGGTATTGTCGAACTAATGTCATACTATTGAGATGTTGAACTAATGCGGCAGTTACTTGCCCTACATCTTATTACTAAGAAAAAATATTAAATACGGCAGACTACAGAGATGTCGGACTACTGAAGTGTTGGAAAAGTG
>JAUZNK010090535.1:0-12525 GCA_035046665.1 Euphysa ruthae | reverse complement strand
TTTTAAAGCTAATAAGCTTTCCTTACATGTATCTAAAACAAAACTCTCACTATTTCATCCTACTGCTAAAAAACATTTTATACCAGATCGGCAACCATGTTTGCATATCAGTAACATTGAAATTGTCATTAATATCATTATGTAACAAAATGATTGATGACATTTTGTCTTGGATATTACAGATACGTTAGTATCGGCATTGTTAGTAAGAAACTTCTCACTCAACTTCATTTTTCATTGGCTATTTAAACCTGAAAGAATAATATATGATGACTTTCAATTAGCAAATTTGAACATAGACGCAGCTTATTAGCAATAAGTCCAACTGGAATCCTGTATGTTCTTCGCGTTCCTAACATCAGCTGATTTTTGTTTATCGTGAGTATAAGTAGTTTCATTCTTATATTTTTTGATATATCGAACTTATATCTTCACCTTGTATATTTTAAGATTCACGGTAAATGTAAAAAAATTAGCTGGTGGTAAGCCAAAAGTAAATATAGCAAACTAACGTACCAATGTTTAACTTCAATAATATCGTAGGGATGGTAGTTCAATGACAAGGTAAGAGTGGGTGTACATTGTCAAAAAAAAATAGCCGTGTGTGTTTTGATGTCAATAACAAGGTAATGACTGCAGTTTAACCTCAGTAATAAGGTACGGATGACAATTTAACCTCAATGATAAGATACGGGTGGGGGTTTAACCTCAATAGTAATGTTTGGATGACTGTTTAACCTCAATAATAATTTACGGAGGGGAATTTAACCTCAATAATGAGGTACGGAAGGAAGTTTTTCATCCATTTGGCCTTATTATTGAGATTAAACTGCCACCCATACCTTATTATTCATGATAAACCCCATTCGTATCATCATAGCTGTATTTAACGTGGGGAACCAACAAATTGCCGAGATAATATTTTCGAATGGGCCCACGTGGCGGGTCTTGGAGCACTTAGAACGCCCATTTGCGCCTACGAAATTCGCTCAACCAAACAACCCGACCAATTTGAGCTAGTGTTGCATTACGCAATGAGTTTTGCTCAGAAGCATTATGGAAATAATTTTCCGCCAGAGGTGAAAATCGAACTCGTTACCTTTAGTTTCGTAGTTAAACGTCCTGCCACTGTGCCAACTCCGCTCATGTTTATCACCGATGATAAACATCAATCCGCGCCATATTATTGATTATAAACCCCATGTGTACCTTTATTGATGATTAACCCCCTCCCATGACTTATTATTGATAACAAAAATCTACCTGTACCATATTGTTGATAATAATAACCCATCCGTATCTTATTAGTGTTGATAAATACAAGGGTTACTTTGTTATTGATAATAAACATCCATCTGTACCTTATCGATGAAAGAAATCAATCTTTACTTTATTATCGAGGTTAAGCATTCCCACATTCACCTTCTTACTAATTATAAACCTCTATCTTTAAAGTAATGACAGTTTACTTGAAATGTTTACATAGAAAAATAAAATATCAACGAGTCAATGAATAGTATCATTTGGAAGCGATGCCCGAGATTTTTTGTATGTATGTAAAAATGCAAACTTTAATTGGGTTTTTCTCAAAATGGAAATTTTGAGGCGCTGTGTCAAATAACAATAGCAGAATCAGTAATTTTCAAAATTATTTTTGACCAAGATATTGGTAATGGCCGGTGATAATTTGGGATCTTTTTCTGCCTAAAAACCTGACAATGTGACTTATTTAATGTATCAAGCTGAAAACTTCCATTTGCATGTGTATTATAAGTCTGAATAACCTATGAAAAATTGAGTATATCACCTTCAACCGTTCTTGATATTTGGCTTTTGGGAGACCGCGGTCCCAAAAGACCCGGTATACCATTAAAAAAAATATTGTAATTGATATCTTTAGTGTGTTGAAATATGGAGTGTATAATTCAAGCATAGCAGATTTTAGGTGTTTTACCCAAGTACCACCTTAAGGTGGAACTTGGGCATCATTAAAATCAAATCTTGCTCAGTGCAATTTTATGAACCTTTTATTAATTTATTTTGACAATCAGGTAAAAAATTTTGAATAAGTGAAACGGATTGCCAAAAACTGTAAAATACCCTCAATCTTTTAACAAAGAGCATAAAATTGGCTAATAGTTAGAAAATAAAAACTTCGCATGATACAAGTTTATAAGGTAAAAAAGTGTTTGTATTGAAGACACTGCAAAGATTCTTCAAAAGCTGTCACACCGTAGATTAAGAGCTACCGTTACATTTTCGACAAAAATTTCAACAGACCTCGCTTATTATTGATTTGAAACTTTGCTCAACCCATTTCTTGTAATATATTAAAAGTCAGTTATATGCAAAATTTCAAGTTGATAGCATTACAAGTAGACTTGCTGATATCTTTGTTAGAAGCTTAAAACAATGTTTCGAAAAATATCAAATTTGTAGTGGTAAACATAGAAAGTAAATCAAAGCGTTCCTTTAAAAATTCTAAATGCTTCAATACACTCCAGCAACATACACATCTCCGTTGTCCTTTTTTTTAAATCCTCATAACCTTTTCTAACTCCTTTTATTTTTCTCCTTTTGTTTTTTATACATGATCTAAACTTTTGTGATCTATTTCCTTTACGAGGCTTTTGCCAGCCGTTTTAAATCCATTAATCGTAAATTGTGTCGGTGCTAGTCCAGATTGAATAAATTCTCAACGGTCCTGCATCCCCATCATTCCAATTGATAACTGTAGACGTAACACCCATGCAAAGGGCTACCTTACTAAAACATCTTTCGGGCACCGTTTCCAAATAACGTCATTGACCGTCTCATTGTTGTTTTGTGTTTCTCTACCCAGACATTTTTCTAATTATGTATCTGCACCCAGATCTCGATGAGAAAATAATTAATTAAAATTGCGTTGAGGTATTCGCAGGAATTTTGATTGATGGTTTCTTGTAGGTGCTCTCTCCTGTCATATATCCCTGTGAAACCTGCAACAACATATCTCAGTTCTTGGGCAATTATATTATTGCCAGATATTTAAGCGTCCCGAAAATGTAAATACTGAATAAATCCGTTGCTAAGGAATTTTTGTAAGCTGTTATGTGTCCAATTATACAATTTATATTCCAATAAATTTATGCCAAATACTTATCAAATACATTGACAAGTACTAAAAACGATATCGAAAATTTGACAAAAATGTTACTCAGGATAAATAAATACTTCTGAACTGTTTATTAGGTGTTTTCTATGGTTCTTTAGGCTCATATAAAACTGAAAAAACACTACAAGTATTTTTTGAAAAAAACTATTTAAACAATGTGATATACAATTATACAAATACAATGTGCAGAAATTAAGCTTCTTATTGTTTTTTTTTTTTTTTTTTTTTTTATCTATTTGGGCTTATGTATCCATATAAAAATATATAACTGACATCCTTGATTTAATGCAAAATTTCAAAAACATAAAAATGGATAAATTAACTAATACAAGAAATGTGCATCTGCTTCTTCATAATTGAAATCATTTATAAACACTACACACCATAAAAACAAGCCAGATAATAACTAATAATTATGCAACTAAAACGCTATTTAGTCATCCAAAATGAGTCCATAACTTTTTGCGACCTATTCTGTATCCATTCCCAATACATAGCTGAAGAATTAGCAACCGTAAGCCTCCCATAGCCATAGTCATTTATGTGAAAAATTGACCAATCTTTTTTGTACCAAACGTTGTCATCTGTATTTTTACCAGCAGATCCAATAACTAAGTGAGTTGTACCAGTATTGTCATTTGTACACCTGTTTTTGTATAGTTTACATGTACGTTCATACGAATGGTAGTGAGCCCATAATGCTAAATCAACTTTATAATCGTATAAGAGATCTTCAAATGCTTGTTGCATATTTAGCGCGACGGTGTAATCACCTGTAATTACCAACAAGCTTCGTTAAATAATATCTAGAGGTTTTAACACGTTTTTATAGTGCCCTCTTGTCCTTTAAGAAAAAGGTGAGATCTTTTAATTTTAGAGAACAAAGGGTTGTTAGCTCTCTGATTTTTGAGGATAGAGACCTTACATTTTAAAATAATTTGACTGCAAATGAGTTATTTATTACACTTATAACAATCAGTCAATTTGAAACCCTAACCTAAATCCTAAAAGCATATTTGTTCGCATATTCCTATCGACACAAAACGACAAAAAATTCACGAACTTAATTTGTCTAGTATGAAAAACGCAAAAACTTTCTTTATGAATATTTTTAAATTTTGAATGAAATCTGTAAAGCGGTTTATGAAAAAGTATGTATGTTAAACATGGGAAAAGAATAATATAATTTAAAGGTTCATTTCTGTATCAGTTAAAGAGGAAAAGAACGATATATAGAAACGCCATCATTTCTCAATTGCCTTAGAAAAATTTCTTAATAAAACTTTATTAACTGTCATTAATACGATTCATCGAAAATCATACCTGAAATTGCTGCACTGCAATACATTGCCCTATGAGCACCTAACACTATCCATGGTGTTTTACTTCTATCAACACTGCTCAAATCTTTAACCAACCAACTGTATTGTTGACTTCCCGGTCTAAAATCATGTTCAGAAGATAACATTATGTAATGAACCAAACCAAAATCATAACTGTACCTGAAAAAAAAAAAAAAAAGGTATATTGAATACCAAAAACCACGATATTATTCAAAACTAGCTAAACTGTGAAGTAAAAATAAAGTTCTATACATAGGGTTATTTTAGAAACACTTGAAATTCTTGTATGCTCTAAAAAAAAAAAAAAACAACAAAGAACAAACAGCAGCGACACATAAAAGGTAATATCATTGATAATAAAGGTAATATCATCATAATATATTATATCATCATAACTATGAAGCTCAACATGTGGAAGGTATTTTATTTTGTAGTAAGAAAAATAGAAAAGTAGAACAGCCTACCGAATTCAGGAATATCAAAACTAAATCTTTTAAATGAAAGCTATAATAATAATCTATAATTCTCTTGGCTTCTTTTAAAACCTTTAAGTAAATGCAAAACATCAAAGAAATTTTCAAAATGATTGAATGAGCCAAATATAGACAAGGGATAATTTTTAAAGCTAAATAACGAGAGAAGAAAATGCAGTGTAATGAGTAATGAATTAAAGTTTACCAACAATTAAAACGCGCAGTTACTTAAGCCAACTGAGCCAGAACATTCAGCTAAAACACGGGCTTTTAAAACCAAATAATTCTAATCGTCAGGCAATACCTGCGTTTAAAATCATTGCTGAAAATTATTAAACATTTCCCCTAAGACTTTTGGTTAACTTCATACAAATAATCGTATATGTAAACCTCTTGATTTGAAGAAATACGCATATGGATGCGTATATGAGGAATATGAAGTGAAAAAAAATCAATCAATTACAGAGCATATAAAAAATGCTTACTGTTTTAATTACATTTATGTTTTTCAATCTTCGTAAGGAAAAAAACATGGAAGAACTTATTCTACATGACCACATGAAACATATCCTGCAATATCTAAATGGTTTATTGTCGGCAAAATACTTTAGTTACATTAGCTTCCTTTGAGACATATTTTGGTAGACACAAACTTATTCTAAGCATGCTTAATTTACTAGAAATTGAAAAATTTGAGAACCTTTGTTGCCATTAAAATTTTTCTTAAAACTCAGAATTTCATTTATTTGTATAGAAAACAAATAAAAGATAAAAATAAACCATGAATTCTTTTTATGACTCCAAATTTAGGTTATTCGAGAAACTTAAACAACTAATAACTTACCACCACAATGAATGTCCATTATCAGGCATGTGAAATCGTTTAAACATAGGCAAGCCGCACTCGCCACCAGAGTCGTTTTCACCATTGAACCAGCGTGGTCTAAACCCACCATCACCCGATGCACCACTAGGGTCTTTTTCTCCACCAGTGGTGTGATCATATTCATGGTTACCAATACCAACCATATAAGGAACCAATGTGGAATATGGTTCAACCAACTTAAACCATTGATCCCAAATATAGGCCTGATAAAAATATTTATTCTATTTTAATAAAGATTCAATACCATATACTTCTTATAAAACAAGGTCTAGTGACTAATGGACTTCGGAAATAAAAGAAAAACTAACCAAAATATATGGCTCAAAAAGTTTTATGTCTTAAATTCATGATATAAAAAATATTCCTGAGCATTACCAAAATTACATCATAATTGAAATGTAACTTCTTGAGAAAGATTTTAAAATACAAAAATTAAATTAAGAAGTATTTTTTAAGTATCAAAAATAACTATTGAATGGATTTCAAGAAAATAGCGCCCGAATCCAGGTTCAAGAATTTTCTTCAGGTAGACATATGGAGTAAATGTCCTCTATGGTCGGTCCTTTAGCTTCATGCAAAATGAAAAAATAAATCGAAATGAAAGGATTTCAATAAAGTGTCAAAAATGATATTTTTAGGCACAAAAGTAATCATAATGTTTCAAACATTGAGCAAAATTTGAGTAAAACAAAAAAAATCAATTGTAAAATATCGAAAACCACCTTTCTAGCAACTTTTGTGGCCTATACTGAGAGAATCAGAACTTTTAGTAGTTAGTTATGGCATAAAAGATGCCTTTCTATGGCCCTTCTACTTTATGCAAAATAACAAAAAAAAAAAAATCAAAAAAAAAAAAAAAAAAAAAAAAAAAAAAAAAAAAAAAAACAGTGCTAGTGTTAGATGGATGCCTAGAAATAAAACAGAGACTATAATCAAAATCTAAGGCTCTAAAGTTTGATATCAGGAATACCAGAAAAAATATTCAAAACACTTTCTAAGATTACTCAAACTTCAGCAAAGTTAAAAAAAAAAAAAAAAAAAAAAATTTAAAACGCAGAACTTTGTTTCACTTAAAAACTTTCAATGCTTATCATACCCAAGATCGCTGAAATGAAATATTTGATGAGTAACATTAAATATGGAATATGGAATAAATAAATTTTAGTGAAAAACCTGATAAAAAGTAAAAGAACAATGATTTTTGTTGCCGAGATTTTATTTAAACACATAACTGGAATCAATCGAGTATACATATTCTAACAATGTTCTCTCATAAAAAGTGACTTACATAACCTCTTGCATAAGAAATATCTCCATTGTGATAAATAAACCTGATATTGTTTTCTTTTACATCCTGCTCAACAAGCTTTGCAGTTGTCATAGCTTCTGGATATTTATCTGTTCCCATATCACCATACAAAATTGCTTTATATGGCGTAGGATCCCCAGCAGGTATAGGTGTTGTAAAGTGGTGTATCTTGCTCATATGCTATCAAAAATGTTAATTAATTATTTTTGTCATACACTTACATCTTACAACAAAACCTCTTTTATGAAAGCAAGCATTAGACCAAGACTAAATTTAGAATAAAGTTTTCTTGAAAATAGTTACTTCAGAGCCTGACAACACCAAACCAACAAAACCTTAAAAAAAAATAAGAAGAGTACCTAATCTTGGTTTAGATTCTAATTTATGCCGTTTTAGGGTAAAGTAATCTAATGTGCTACCCATCTCAAAACTAAGGAAATTTTGGTTTAAAACAAAGTCAATTTTAGGAAAATTTCTCTTTAAAAAGCGCATATTTTTAAATTTTATCTGATTCTGCATTGCCTTTCTAGATTATGCCCTGGGTAAAAAGTTGAATTGTCATAAACCAATGGAATCAATTGAAAAGAAATAGTAAAAGATCAAAGGAATAGATAATTTCAGTTTTTAGAATAAATTTATGAACCAACATCCAAATATAACTGACAAAAGCTTAAGCCAAAAAGAGAATTGGGTAGGAGCATTGAAAAAAGCTAACAGAAATGACAGTCATATTAAAACAAAAACATGCTACTAAGAAAGTAAAGGTTTAAAAACTTAATTTTATCATGATCACTCATCACTCCAAAACTCAATAAGAGTGATATAACTTTACTGCACTTATTAGTTTTATAGACACCTGAGGTCTAATTAAATGACGTAATAAAATCAGTTACAACTCGCAATATCAGCTTCTGAATTTAAAAATATTGTTTTCAAATATTGAAAATATTCTAAAAAAATAGAATTTATCAGTTGAATAGGAAGTTTTGAATAATAATAATATATATAATAATAGTTGTAATGAAGGAGAGTGCTAGTTGAAATCGCAACTTAAAATTTGCCATATTCTGCAAGACCACCTACTACTACTACTACTACAAAAAAAAAAAAAAAAAAAAAAAAAAAACAAATATACTGTATAAGAAACAAGAGGATTTATAACAGTCAAAATTTAAAGTCAAAGCAGCAGCTATTTATGTTGTACAATTGGAAAAAGTTCATCACATGCCTACAAAAAATCTGGACTTAAACATCTTCCTTCATTATCTCATTCAATCCCATGAGCAACTATCCATGAGCCACTATCAGCGACTCGAAAAAAACATGATTTTGTTTGCGAGCAGCTCTGAGCCGCTTGGCAAATCTTCAATTCATAACTCGCTAACAGCCTGTGCATATAATTTTAACTGAATTTGATTGGTAAATATCTTAGTTATCATATTCACTCAATAATTATGCATTAAATTGATAATTATTCACTACTTTGACTTTGTTTGGATCAGAAATTTTAAACTGAAAAATCAACAAAATAACAACTCTGCGAGCACTGTAGCTGGCTTATTAAACGTGACAATGATAGTGATGTCTCATATTCAGAATCTGAAATTTCTAATTACTCAGATTCTGATAAGGAAGATACTGGAGAATGTTCTCTTGAATTTATTGAAAGAAAATGTGGAAAAAATTTGTTAAAAAAGCAAAAATATTTAAACTGCTATCCCTGATCCTGTTGATGTCATCCCTAATCCTATAGCTGTCACTCCTGTTCCTATTGATGCAGCTCCCCCAAAAAAGAAAATTGACTCCACAAGCAAAGTGGAAGGAGGTAAATGATGGATGGACTTTTGATTTGCAGCTACCAAGAACACCAGGAATTTCAGACTTTATAACTGAAAGATTATACTGTTTTGGATACAATTTGGCTATTTTTACAGGAATAACAATAATAATACAAAAAAACCTGAATGAAATGTATATAATATCTGCTAGATAAGACTTCTATAGAACAAAGAAAAATATATACCGGTGCTTCTGCTCAACACCAAACACCGTGCTAATTATGTGGAGTATCAGTGATCATGGCATTAGTTCAAAAATAGACATTAAATCATTCAATTGCTTCTGTGTCTTGAATTTAATCCATGCACTTTGCAATATCAGGAAAATTTCTCTTATGTAAGAATCTTGGATAACTTTTCTATTCTCCTTATCAACACTGTGTCTGTCAGGACAGTTTGGAGCATACATACAACACTAATTGTCTTTTTTTTCATCTTCTAAAGTTGCAGGACAGGTTGTAGAAATTTTCTTAGATAACAAGAAACAAGTTAATGAAAACTACAAAGCTACTAATTTTATTTTTAATCTGAGTGGATTTTTCTAATATCGTTTTCTAATTAAAACATTATTAAAATAAGTTTGTAAATATTTACAAATCATGATGCATGATGTGTTATGTCAAATTGTGACTGTAATAAGATATCAGTATCATAAATGTTTATTATTGCCAGCTTTTGAAGCAAAGGCCAGTGTTTTATAGTCCTCCTTAAATATCTTTAGGCTTTCTGAACTTGGTAAAATCATATGATTTTTCATGATATTTAGTTTTATTGCCCACCAAGATTGTTCTAGGTGGGTTATTCTATTCAGAGTTCACTTGGTGATCTATACTTAAAAAGGTCTGTGATAGCATGTGTGGCAGGGATCTGATCATTTAATAAAGGGTAGAAGCAAATTTATAGCTAAATGCGCTTCCTAATGCTTGTATAAGAACTTCCTCTGTGAATCCACACACCAAGTGATTTTCTATACAAGGATAACAGCCATATCTTAGTCAAGTTGGTGCTTCTAAGGTTTTTTTTTACTTACATCATTCTTGCTATTTTTCTGAATTAGTAGAATAAAATCTTTAATGATCAAATTCCTTTAAACAACTCTCTTAATCGTCATGGTGCGTGTTAACAAGGGATAACGGTTTTATTATAGAACCTGTGTGAACACGGGATAATTAATACATCACAACAAATCCAAATTCCCAGTTTATAAAACACTCTCTAGGATATAACTATGCAGAAACATGACTTTGATTAGTTAATATATTTTTCATAAAAAATTACCTATACAGGATTTTAAATGATAGAAATAAGTTCGCTAATACAATCTTTAAAAACCTTTTTTTTTATACACCATAATTGAAATATCATTCCAATGGATAACAAAACCACTCACCTTTTCACTTCCATAAGAATAATAATATTTAGTATTTGGCTCTAAACCTTTCAACAGCACATCGTAGATGTAACCAGGATGTGTAAAGCCTGTGCTGTTAGCGGGTGGCTGACACATATCTGAAGCAGAATAAGTTGACATGTTTGATTTTTGTTCAGTTAGTTCTAACAAAGTTGTGAGTCCATAACGCACCATTATACCATCAACTAAAAATATTTTTGTAAATTTTAAAAATATTAGATTTTAAATAAGATGAGATTGACTTTACTTGGAATTAAACTTATGACTTCTTTCTCACTAGACAATTATTCAGTCAACTGAGCATATGAAAATTTTTTAAACTGGAACGCAATTAGATATTGAGAGGATGTCCCATTCATTACAGACATAACCAAAACTAACAACATTTGATAAAAAAGGAGGTAAGAGCTAACTTTCTGCTTAGAGACCTGGATACTTCAAGCAACGCCACACTATTGATGTTAATAATGTACATTGAAAATATTTTTTTTAGATACATCATTGAAATTGAAATAAATGACTTCAGACCATCCTTTCTTACCATTAAATATAACTACAGGAATTTTTAAAAAAATCAGTGATCTACAAAGCAAAATTTTGGTTTGGTGTACGTCAAATGTTTTTAATTAATATTAAATTCACCATAGAAAAAAAATACATGCAGTTAATAAAAAACAACTTGTTTTTGTTTTTGTTTTAAACATTTTTAGTACAATAGACATCACTCACCTTTATCTGAAACCCACATGACTCTCATTTCTGTTGCTCTATTTGTCATTGATAAGTGTCCTTGTAAAGGTTCAAGAGGTCCTCCAGCAAACCAAATCGTATTACTTATTGCAACGAGCTGCGCTAACATGTCATTGCGAAAATATTTGAATACACAGCTGGTTCTAAGATTATAAACAACAACAGTGACTTCACCATATCCTTCTTTCCATGTTGGACTTTTCGAAACATAGATATAATCCAGATAATCTGAAGGTTTATCGTCAGCAGGACAATAAAATGCAATAAAATCCTTTTCGTGTGGAACAGTCACGCTATGCCAGTATACAGTTACCTTTCCACCATTTTCAACAGCACTTGGAGCTGCCTTTAATGCTGCATTCACATCTTTTCCTGATATTTTGTTTTCAAATTTAAGAGGTATGTCTTTGTCATATGTTGGATTTCCTCGGTCCAGAAGTTGATTATTTTTGTCGGTGTTCCTGAAATTTACAAAATAATCAAAAGAAATTCTCTTTACATTATTCTTTATTTTTTTGATATTTTCAATATTACCATGCCAAGCAATTAAATATTGAAGAGCACTAAATATTCTCCAGCAAAAATTTAGCTAACTTAACATTGATTGTGTATATAGTATAAGTTTTCAAAGACAATTTTAAAACTTTAAATAAATGAGGTAAAAGCACAAATTGTGAAATAATTTAAAAAAATACAGCAATAATTTTTATACTAAATAATATTAGTAATAAAATTTATACTACTGCCAAAGGAAGCGGTATTATCATTATGGGCGAGAACACTTATTTTAACTGCTTATATAAAATCGTTAATGACAAAACTTAATTTACTGAACTGAAGACTGACATGACAATTTTACGAGAACAACAATTACAGCGTTTTTTAAAAAAACTTTATGACAAAAAGTTTTTAAACGAATCACAATACAATGACATAAGAGCTACGGGTTCCCATCCCTCTCGTCTTTATGGTCTACCTAAATCACATAAATCTTCTGACTCTGATAATAATCCTAAATTTTGACCTATTGTTTCTTCTATAGGCTCTTTTATTTATAAATTTGCTAAATTTCTCAGTAATCTCCTAACCCCTTGTATAAACAACGATTATTCACCGAAAGATTCTTTTACATTTGTCGAAGAACTAAAACAGGTAAGCATTTCTAATAAAGTTAGTTTCTCATTTGATGTTGAAAGTTTGTATACTAACATACCCTTACATGCAACCTTGGATCTCGCATTGATGGCATTTTCGAAACTAATCCGTCCATCACCATTACTAAAAAAGAACTCAGGAAATTATTTTTATTTGCTACATCGCATAACCACTTTTTATTCAACGGTAAGTATTATGAACAAATT